>CABFOW010001938.1:0-69423 GCA_902141385.1 Timema californicum
TGGGAGTTATGTTTCACAAGGGATCCTCAATTTAGTTTTCTTTTTTCTCTCTCTTTGTTTGACTACGGGTAAATTAACCATAAGCTACCCTACTCACCCCTATCTTTTTGATTAGGTTGTTAGTGACCCTTGTAGCGTTTTTCGCCATTTCTTACTACCCGTCCGGGGGAATTTAGAGGAACTGTACCTCAATTTGCCTGACGAAACTTTAGAAACCATTTAGAAAATATCCGCTTCTCTATATCCGACCGAGACTCGATCCCTGAACTCCCTCGTCACCAGCCAACCAAACGTGATGAGCCTGACATTTAATCCACGTGCCCACTTATGTGAGCCCTAATGTTAAAACGTACAAAAAAAACAATAGACATAAATAATGTTTGTTACACTTCACTCAAATTAATGACATCACCGGTTTAGTGTGATATTCTTACATATCACTCTTGACATTCACGTTTTAATTAAAAAATAATTGAACACCATAGTTCATCAACAGACACCAATAATCATTATTTGTATTACAATTTACACAAAAAACACTTCGCAGATACCAGATTTATATTTTAATCGGCACTAATTAGCCCCTTCAAGTACGATAGTAAAACATATAGGCCTATCCCCAACCTGTTCAAATTATTTTTTAAAGGTTATATTAAAACAATGCCATACATGTTTACAAGTTCAATGAGCACTTATAAGAAAGCAATAAATATACTACATGCTATGAGGTGTAAATACCTTCTTCTTAATATGATTAAAATGTAGTAAAACACATTTTTTAATAATGGTTGAGAACGAAACAAAAGGATAAAAGATAGTTGGGTGTAAGATTACGACCGATATGGTATAATTAAACCTCGTACATGATGGATCTGATAAAGTAAATGTCCTTACCATGAATCTACGAGGTAGTAATAAATTGTTGAGTCTGAAACGGCTATCGGAAACATTTCAAGTACTTGTAGTTATTATCGTCTGTCTATTCCTATCGTCCTTTAAGGCAGTTAAGTTGTGTTAAGTTGTTATGAAGTTCCACGAGTAAACTTTGCAGGAAGCATTGTAGCAGTATTGGAAAGAGCGGTCAGCACGCCTGGTTTCAGCTCTGAAGACCGTGATCCGAACCTGACCGGCTTCAATGAAGATGGTAAAAGGTATAGTAGGATTCTGAGAGAAAGAAGATTTTATAAAATATAAGTTTTTTATTTCAAAATTGACATAATTGTACTTTATTACCTACATACCATGTGTACATTAAATTACATCACAGCACATACCTAATTAATTACACCTAGTCATACATGCTCGTTTATTCTTAAAACTCTTGATGTTTCTCTTTTTTCAAACATTCATCTACAACATTTAGCCACGTCTTACATGACCTACTCCTTCCTTTTGAGCCTCACACTCTACCTTCATATATTCACTCTGTCACTTGATCCATATTCATCCTCTCAACATGCTCAAATCAACCTAAGACGTAATACCCCGTTTCAAATGCTTCTAATCGTTTCCTATCAGGCCAATGTCTCACATCGGTAAAGCGCAACCCTCCAACACCATTTCCTGATTTCCAAATGTATGATAATTGAGGTTAGTGATGTCTTCTTCTTATGGAAAGCTTTCTTCATTCTCACTATTTTAGTTATAATATATTTCTTGCTTCTGATTATAATGTAGTCGTATGGCTGTGAGGAGAAACATTTTTCAGTTAAAAAAAAATCTTTATTATATTTATCATATGCCAGGCAAGGCATTCTAAACTTATGGTAGAATGTGTCATTTCTAACAGTTGTAATACAGAGAATTTTAGTTGATTTTTCGTTTTTTTTACATTTATTTATCTATGTTACAAACGGTTACCTCTTATGACAGCCGATTCAGCAAGAATGAGTCGTCGCATAGTAGGGAAGATTTCAGCGTTCTCCATTAGGTTGGTACTACACAGTCATGTATATTTTACAAAACAAACACATCTCTTTAATAAAAAGGAAAATATCATTTCATAAAACATAATGATGACAGATCTGAGGTAGTCTTTGAATAAATAATTACGTATTATTTCTTTCAAAGTTTGTGGCCTTCGATAGAATAATGATGAATAGTGGTGAATAGTGATATAAGAACTTGAAATTTAATATAAAAGCTCTGCCAAATATACCTTTTCACTAAAACTCTTTGATGGATCGTCAAAGCTTCTTATTTATTTTATAAAATAACTTCTATAAAATAGGTATGACAGTGTAGTACCGTCCTTATAAAAGAGGGCTGTAGATGTCTGGAAGATTCTTTTCATTCATAAAAAAATGTATATTTAAAATAATACAAATAAATTTCAGCCACATGTTTGAAGATATTATCTGTTTGTAACCTTATCACAGAGCTATTATGGGTTTAATGGACTAAATAGTCACGCTATTATAGTCTTCAGTACGGTTATAGCTGCATCTAGATATCATGTTTTTTTAAATTGAAAAATGACACCAGAGCACGGGATCACTCCTGGATAGCTAAATGGTGGAAGTATTGGCTTATTAAATCAAAGGTCCCGACTTCGACTCCCATGCCTTAGTGTTATTATTTTAATTTATAGAATATGATATTTAGAAGCAGCTATAGCCGTAATTACCCGCCTCGGTGGCGTAGTTGGCTAACGCGCTTGTCGTGTTGAGCTCGGCTGCCGAAGCCGTGGAGATCGAGGTTCGAATCTCGTTCGGGTGAACTGGGGGTGGTTTTTCCTAAATGGTTTTCCACTCTCCCTCCACGCAAATGCGGGTTCACTTCCTCTAATTCAACATTCCCAATTCCTAATCCATTAGAGTAATTAGTATTTAAAGCGTATAGCCCGAACGGGTAGTAAGACGCGGTGCTAAATATTATTATTATTATAGCCGTAATTGATATGCACATTGATACAGTTGTCATTGTACTCCTGGCAACATAAAACCATCCCGAATTGAAGATGGCTGCGTTATCCGATAGCACGTTATATATTAATTGATCGCTCATATATAGCTAACAATTTCAGGACATCCATCACAGACTCTGTCTTAAAATATGAGTGAAGAAGGTACCTGGTTCAATTCCCATGTCTTTGTTTAGATTTAAAAATTATTATGGACTTGATTTTCAAAACAGGTGGGTTATTGTGGCTGTAATTAAGACCCGAATTCGCACTAGTGTGGAGATAGAATGAGAAAAATACGGCAATGAAACACACGTGTAAAACAACACCCCAATGCGTTCGTCTAGAATACGAACCCTGGACTCCCTTTCGATGGTGACCAAATGCCTGCTACTGGTTCCAGTAATATCAATTCCCTCTTCGTACAGTGATGAATATAGAAAACAGCACTTGTATGATTGTATGGTTAGGGCTTACTCGAGTATCTATAGCAGGATTCTGATAGGAAGAACTTTATCTGACTGTTATAAAAGTTACTAAAAATACTTTCGTGACGTTAAACTTAAGGTCATATGACATTCAACTATCTATTTTTATGTATAAAATCATTACCTATATAATAATATTAATAATATAATAAATTGTTACCAATCTTGACCTAAATAGATATTTTCTAAAAGGTTCTTCTTACCATAATAATACTATAATTTACCAAAAAACTGGTAAATTTATAGTAACGATAGTAGTAAATTAGAACATATTATGATATAATACATAGATAAATTAATTAATTAAATAGAAATGTTGAAAATGTTCAATTTCAAGGTTGAGGCCCCATTCCTGGAATTGCACCAGGTAGAATAAAATGATTGATTTCGAAACTTCCGGGCTAACTAATGGTCCAACATTCCATCATAGCAACGTCGAAAAAAAAATTATTACTCTTCATTAACTTTACTATCGAATAAATAAATACCCGACAAAACAATACCCTTCACAAATTACTCTCCTGGAAAATAAGTTATGCACACAACAAAAAAGATAAATACTAGTTGAACAAATTTAATACATTAATAAAACAAACAAAATTACCCTTATTATGATGCAACGGAGTAAATATAATACTTAAATTAATAAAAATAATAATATTAGGAGATGTAATGTCCAATACAAACTTTTATTCCATTATATTTAGAATTTTAAAAATAAATGATCATCTACAGTATTAGTTTCAAGAAGATTAATAGAGGTTATTTTTTTCAGTCATATTTCTTTCTTGATAGAATATATAAAAACAAATTTTCAGAAAACTATCTAGGTTTAATGATGAAAGTAGTTTTGAAATACGTCTTTATGTTTATTCCTGTGGTTTACTGTGAGTGACTGTTTTTAATAATAAGTAAAGTTAAAAAAAATAAGATGTTAATTTAGATTGTTGAAATGGATGAGACTTTTGCTTTACTTAAAAATCACTAATAATACTTGGTAAAATCTTGCGTATATTATTGACTGGTTTAGAAATTTATACTTCAAGCTTTACTTTCCTCTATCAACAAGACGCCGCAGAGTGTTTTTTAAAATATACAAGTCAGAAGCTTCGATTCCAAAGCTTTAATAAATTAAATCTTTTTGGATTTAAATAAATAACTATTTAATTTCTAAGTAAATTAATAGAAAAATATTAATTACTTAGGTATAAAAAGTAAATCAATGTTAAAACAGTTCTTATAACAATTAGATAAAAATATTTAAATTAATTAAAACATTAATACCCTACTTTATTTAATTAATCTGAGCTTATTTAAGCTCGACGCTTAAATTATGACCTACATTCCAAGTTATTTAGGTCAATCGGGGGTCTATTAACATTATTTAAATCAATGGTAAAGCATGGATCAGTCCAAAAATCGATGCCACCTTGATTTATGACCTACCCTGCCGCTAAAAGGGCAGAGTTCTCCAACAAGTCACGTGATTAGCTGGATCGTAATGGCTGATGTGTAGGCAGACATCTAATATTACTGGAAGAATATTAATTTGGAATGTTTGAAAACAAAGTTTATCACTAAACTGGAAAGGAAGCATTTAGAGCTTATTTGGCTTTAAGTACGGTACTTGTAGTAGAAGCTTATTCATATTTTTTTTTCATTTTTGTACCTCATCCTACTACCCGTTCTGGTTATATGCTTGTATGCTAATTACGCTAGCGGTTTTAGGGAGGTTATATTTAGAGGAAGTGTACCCACATTTTTTGGGTGTCGGAAGAGTGGAAAATAAAAAAATCCTCTGTACACCCAACTAAGATTCGAACTTTGATCTCCCCGTCATCAGTAGTCTAGTCTACTGCCAAGAGTAGCGCCTTAGACCATGCAGCCAATGAGGCGGGTAGAAGCCTATTGGAACTACAAAATAAAGTGTAGAAAAGACCAAGGTTAAAGGTTATAAACGGCTTACTCAAAATGGTAGGAATCAGGTAGGCTATTTTAGAATAAGTGCACCCGCATTAACCTGAAGAAGGAATACGGAAAAAACCCACACTTATAAGAATCATAAGAGGAAAACCAATGCAGGCTACCTAATCGACCTAATCCACCAACAATACAGTCCATTGTGATTCTAGCACCTTATACCACGTGGCCACCGGTGTAAGGATTCGTGCGCTCCAAAAAACACTACACATTTTCTGGAGCGGCTACCGAAAGGTCTAAGGAATTTAGACACTCGTCAAATTTGGGTCGCCTTTGGTGGCTGGTAGAACGGAATTCAAACCCTGACCCCGAGTGTTCTAAGGGTGATCTCTCCTAAATGGTTTGCTCCACACAAACGTGGTTACATTTCTTTTTTAAAATTCTGCCATCCTCCTCTCTATCCCATTAATTTAAATACGTGGCTAGTGAAGACAACGACGCTGATCCAACAAGAAATAAGATGTAAAAAAAAGACTTGCGAATGGCGTGGTTCGAAACAGCCAATGGTAAAACTCTATGGTAAAGAACAAGTAAATAAGATGCAAAGTTCTTAAGTCTCTTTAACAATAGAAATCCTCGTGTACACATCATCTTCGTGGCACGAGGTCTGGTTTAATCAGAGTCCACACACGGCAGTAACCGGGCTACGTACAGTCACGGCAGATAACAATTAGAATGGAGACTGCCACTGCTCTTCTTCGCTGCTGCAGCTTGGAACAAGAACTACAGTAGCTCCATGGCTTCTTTGGTGCTGACTGACAGCTCACAGCTGACTTCTGACAGTCAACATTTAGGTATATAACTAAATTTTGACTGTCAGAAGTGACAGCTGCTAAACACATGTTTTTGTAGAGCATATGGCTCGGCGTAGGGATACATAATTTGGTCTGGTAACTTTTCAAAGTCGTCATCTCTCAGCTGTGAGCTGTCAGTCAGCACCAAAGAAGTCATGGGGCTACTGTAGGAGCACCAACGAGCTCGACTGGTATCATCAGCTACTACGCAGGGGGGATATACAACGCGGTTCTTTAATAGTAAGAACCTAATCTGACAGCTAGAAAAGTCCCTTGTACTACTTTTCACGTATTCATACGTCAAGCTATGTTATGAAACTTTTGTTGATAGAATTTAATACCTATACAATAGTAGGCCTATTAGAAATATTTCCAAATGTTATCCATGTTGACCACATATAAATATGGAAGGTACAGGGGAAATAGAGGTAAACTCACATTACAAACATTTTCCAGGACAACTTTTATATCTTAATAAGGACCCCAGCAAATACCTTATTTTAAATTAATTTAAATTTGACGGAGACTATTTTTAATATAATCTAAAGTGAGTTAGAAAGGTCTCATGATTGTATAACGATTGTGTGTGAGCATGCGATGCGTCTTACTACCCGTCAGGGCTAGCCGCATATTTACACAAAAGGGTAATGCCGGAGAAGGTAGGGTATGTGTATCTGCATTTACGGGAAGAAATATTGAGGAAACCACAGTAACAAACGTACGGCGGTGGGAACGCTTCAGGAATGAACTTGTAGGTGTCGGTTCAGAAAGTTCACGTTAAATACCTCAAATAAATGAAAATAATCAAAATACTTGTAGGGGTTGGTTGGAGGGAAGGGGGCAGGAGGGTTGAGGCATGCAATCAACATTGTAACTAGGACTAAATTCCGGTGTGTGTGGAAGAGGTGTTTAGCAAACACGGCCTCCTGATCATCAGAAGTAAATAAAATGTTTTAGCAATGAATGCATCTAGAAGCGATTAAAGTCCTTTTTATGGTAGCTTTGGGCCACGATATAAATAGTTCAAGTGGTCTTTAGTACGATCTATCGAGGCTATTACCGTATTCAGTATTATTTTCAAAAGTTCTACTTTTGGGGACATTTTAATGTGTAGCTGTGCACCTTTTTGGATATAAAGTAGTGCGTGAGTCTCGTCTTAGCCCATACATTCTACAGGTCTTCAGCGTAATATTAGCACCGCGTCTTACTACCCGTTCGGGTTATACGCACTTACGCTAATGTGTAATGGTGGGATTATTGCGAGATGAAATAGAGGAGCTACAGTTTAACGTGGAATCCGAACCACGGTGGAGGCCTGGCATTCCCCACATTCACAAGATGTCTTGTCAGAGGTGAAGGAAGGGTTTGGTAATCAGATAAATCTGTGCCGGGACNCAGAGGTGAAGGAAGGGTTTGGTAATCAGATAAATCTATGCCGGGGCCGAGGATTGAACCCCGGCCGCCAGCATAGAAGTCTGACACCTTACCCCTAGACCGTAAGGTCACCTTCAGCGTTTTATAAATTTTAATTATACTTAAGGGAGCGACATGGGAGAGCAATGGAAGAGTTGCAGACGTTTAGAAATCTTAGATTATTTATAAAGCGGTTTGATATTTTTTAATATTGCTTTCACAAAAATGTAAGTGAAAGTTTTGACTAATTAAAAAAGTTAAAATTTTTGGTTTAAAGTATTTAAAAAAATGGTGTGATAGTTTACACAAAACCTTATAATACAATACCACATTATCTTAAATAATTCGGCTGTGAAACTATTAAAATATAACTTTATTTGGTAGAGAAAGGATAGATCTACATTTCTAACGTTTTGCTTCAATTTCAGAAGTACGCATTTTCGCATAAGATGTCCTTGAATTAAAAACATATTAAAATTCAAAATTATAACTTTTTAAATAGCCAGAAACCTACTGATAAGTTTAGCCCACATTTTTTTGAAAGCAATATTTATAAATATCAAACAACTTCTTAAATATTGCGGGATTTCTCTGCAACGCTCTACAATAAAGCATCCTTAATATGAAATATGTTTTTGATTAAAATTATTTCCGGTTTTGGGATGAGGTAAGGTTAAGTGGCCCCCCCCCCCTCCCTGGATGCGCCACTTTATGAGTGGGTGACATGAGAAGGAATTGCCGATGAAGACATTTCCTCACCACTAACTGACAGCAGTTTCTCACGCCACGCCACCGGACTTGCAGGTTAATAAAACGAGCAGAACACCGCCGTGTTCCGTCCCATTTTGCGGAACTATCACGGGTGACTACAAAGCGTGGCCAACATTTCGTGCCGATCTGTTTGTAACAAACGACAGGCAGGTAAAATAGAAATAAAGATATTTCCTTCGCCTGAATGAAGACGGTCGAGAGGGGAGGGGTTGTCTGCTTTGAGTAGCGGGCACGATACACCGTGACGAGTGATAGTCCATGGAGGACTGATAATGATAGGTCACAAAGTAAAGGGAAAAATAATATGTTGGAATAGAATCGTCCATGAGGTGTTGATAGCAGGGACCTCTTCTATGCACGTAGAGGATATCGGTACGCTAACCACAAACATACACTTGTCCCTGTTATATTTGCAGTGATGACGTGTCTTGCTGGAATCCAGTGCTAACCACAAATGGTTCCCATCAACAAATTGTTTCAATCATGACACAGTTAATAGTCAATACATACAACATAAATGTACATTCTGTTTCCCAGTGGCGGCTCGTAGCTAAAATTAGTGGGGGCGCTGCTCCATAAAATGTTAAGCCTTTGTTTTAAAATTGTGTAAAAGGAAAAAACATATATAAAAAGAAAATTGATTCAGTAACTTGAAAAAAAATCTTAACAAAAGTTTTTTTTACTTACTTTAACTTAAATTGTTACAGTCCAAGCTTGATCTATTCATTAAATATTAAATTCATTCTTCTTGTTTTAATTTGCGCAAAAAGTTAAATAATCTTTTCCTTGATCTCTGGATGACAACTGAGGAAGTTTTTCTCCATTGAAAGTACTGCAAGGGCATTTAGTCTTTCTGTTAAATAAAATAACTAAAAAAAAGAATTAAATAGAATAGCTGGAAGCAGAATAATAATTTAATTCTACACTCTTCTATACTTTATCACATTCAAGAATATAATACACGGTTTTTAAGCACAACCCACGCTGAGTAAAAAAAAAACTTCCTTCCACCATCACGCCAGAGCCGGCACTGCGAGAGCAACAGTGCTCTCCCTCTCTCTACCTGGCAGTCCCACCTTCCTCTCTACTCCCCTCCTACGTGCGCATGCACACAACAGTCAAACACCACTTCACTGGCACTGTGAAGCGCACAGTTCCATACACAGATTTTGGTATCTTTTTCATAAAATGTGGGATGGCTACTGAAGTACTGACATTAAGTTTAAGGAATATATATTGTACTACAATAATAAAAAAAGAATTAAAGAAAAAAGAACTCATTATATTAAATGTTATCTATAATATCAAGTGAAAATAGGGGGTTCTGCAGTTCCGCAGCGCCTATACACGAGCCGCCACTGGAGCAGTCTTACCTTGACCGATTACACTATGAAGGGGCCGAGGAAAGTTTCCGACCTGGGGAGGGAAGGGGTAATTATGTTGGCTTCATAGCTTACACCAGTCATGTCTAGCTGTGGTTATATACTGTGTCAATCTCGCATATTACGGTGGGCAGGACAGGCAGCGCGAATGGAAGAATCTAGAACCATGCTCAGAGTATTGACTGGCAGACCCAATGGGAAGAGACCATTGGGAAGACCTAGACGCATATGGAAGGATAGCATTACAATGGACCTGAAAGAGACAGGGTGTAATGAGGGGGACTGGATAGAACTAACTCAAGATATGGATAGTGTGTAATGAGGTGGACTGGATAGAACTAGCTCGAGATATGGATAGTGTGTAATGAGGTGGACTGGATAGAACTAGCTCAAGCTAAGGATAGGCTGTATTGAGGTGGACTTGATATAACTAGATCGAGATAGGGATAGGGTGTAATGAGGTGGACTGGATAGAGCTAGCTCAAGATAAGGATAGGCTATATTGAGGTGGACTTGATATAACTAGATCGAGATAGGGATAGGGTGTAATGAGGTGGACTGGATAGAACTAGCTATAGAAAGGGATTGGTAAGTAAGTTTTAATCAGGAGACTAAGTTTTAGTTTATCTTATAGTTAAATTAGTTCCTAAGTCATGTGTTGATATTGTTATTTTGTTTTTTTAAAAGGCATATTAAATACCTCCAACCTTCAACCTACTTTAATAAATAACACTTGTTGCATCATATAAGAATAAAAAAACGCGTTACAAGAAGTCTTCCGTGGCAAACGGGTGAGTAATTTTACAAATTTGTTATTTATCACAAATGCTCCTCGAATACAATTACAAACTACTATAAATCACAACCGAATGGAATAAGACATTAAGATTTATTTCACTTCTGAGCAACTGTTCCTATAAAACAATTTTATTTTTCATTTAGATATTAACTTTCACGACTCCGCAAAGACTATTGTTGCTGTCGTACTTTCGATTGTAAAAAAAACAACATAAAACATGTCTTTGCTTTCGATACAATAGAAGTGTGTAAAAAAATTGAGTAGGTTTACAATCATAAATAATATGTCGTTTTATTATTCTTAAAACTGCAGCCGGCTGGGGTCAACTAAACTATAATATCCAGGTGATAGTGATATAATATTCATCAAAACAATGAAAGTGGATAAAGTACTAACTAGTTACTTGTTTACAGAAACAATAATCGTCGTTGGTTTTTATCGTTTGACTGTAACATTTCTTTCTACGTGTTAATGAACCCACTGAACGAGTCATTTACCTATACGCACCTACGCACTTGAATGTTATTGTGACCTATAAGGTAATGTAAAAAATAAAAATTGATTTTCATAGAAAACCTGTTATTTGAAAACTGGAAGTTCATGTCACCACAATAGCGGAAAAAGAAATTACTGTGTTTCTTTGATTTTAAGACGTACTTTTTTTCTCTCTCTCTCTCATTTAAACGTATCTAATAACTGGGCGCATCTTATATTCGATGGTGTCTTGGAATCGCAGTTATTTTTCGACTCTACAACTCAGATAACGATATGCTATGAGATAGTAAAGATAAAGACGGTTAAGAAGAATCAAGCAGATACGGATTCAGAAGGAAGTGATGAATAACATACCTACTGGTAAATAAGATACCGTTGTTAGTAAATTGAATGTTGTAATTAAAATATTTATAGATAAAGGGTACGCTAGCGTTTTATTTTTCGTTTATTTTCTTAGCATCAAAGTTTTATTTCTGTTGGTAGTGCTGTACTGAAAAGTTAAGGCGCGTCTTATAATCAATGACGTCTTATAATCGTAGAAATACAGTACAATATTGTATTCACTTTATTAGTCCGTTTAATTAATGATGTAAATATATTATTTTCCAGTAATACACAAGGAAAATATATTATTGGAAGCTTTTGATAACTTTTTAGGTAAACTTGACAGTTAATAAATCAAATAAGACTTATTGTTCCTTTAACGTCAAATTTTAGTGACTTTCAATCAATGTTGTTGCTCGAACGTAGAGTTCCTAAATAAATAAAAATATCAGTGTATACTATTGTGTGACTCTATTTCTAAATTGAAATTTATCACTATGTTGCACTCAGATTGTATGGAAATTCAGTGACATTCGCGGACATTTCTTTCTTTGGGTCTAAAAGGGGGTTTCAAATTTTAATCATGTTGTAATGAACTAGAATATTTAGTGTTTATATTTTAATATATGCCCTATATATAATTACAAACATATCTCAAGTTTACATAAATAAAATGATAAACATATGAAAACATACTATGTTAGATATGTCTTAAGAACAGTCAAATTTTAATAAGATAGAACCCACTTCGATGGCCACGTGGTCTAACGCACGACTCTCGCAGTAGACTAGACACTAGACTGCCGATGACGTGGAGATCAAGGTTCGAATCTCGGTCGGGTGTACTGAAGGTGGGCTAAAAAATGTTTTCCGCTCTCTATACAAGTAAATGCGGGTACACTTCTTGTAAATACAACAACCCTAATCCCTAGAACCATTAACGTAATTAGCACATAAGCGTTTAAACCAAGCGGGTAGTAAGATGCGCTGCTAAAAACAAATATTAAGAACTTTATCTGTGTAACAACTATGAAAGATAATAGATCTACTTCCACTATAACCCGCCTCGGTAGCATAGTTGGCTAACGCGCTAGTTTCGTATTGAGCCAGACTGCCGAGGACGGGTTATTGAGCTTCGAATCACGGTCGTGTGGGCTGGGTGTGGTTTTTTCTAAATGGTTTTTCACTCTCTCTCCACGCAAATGCGGGTTCGCTTCCTCTAAATTAAACCTTCCTTATCCCTAACTCATTAGAGTAATTAGTACTTAAGCATATAACCCTAACGAGCAGTTATACGCGGTGGTGAATAATAATAATAATAATACATCCACTATTATGCTAATACGTCAAATAATGCTAACACCTTTAATAGATAGTCTAAATACCTATACAATATGTTAATATAGTGAAATGTTATCATCGTACCGCAAAAACCTATGTTTGTATTTTCTAAAATATCGATTCTCAAACTGGGATACGCGTAAAATTAGTTTTTTTAACTGACCATAAAGATTCTCAATAAGAGATCATGTTAAGGCTATAACAGTAGGATTCTCTCTAAATAGCTTTGTCACATTTGACATATTTTGATTACAGATATTTTTTACCAATACATTAAATAGATCAGTAATTCACCATGTGGTCACTTTTTTTTTTTTTTAAAAAGCCTGTCATTTGGAATATTTTTTCCTTGGGGGTACATTGAACATTTAGTCATGGCCGAGGGGTACAATTCAAAACAAATTTGAGAACCTTTGTTCTAAAAGGTTATTTATACCGATATATACTTAAATAATATATTATTTTTTTCTTAAAAATTACATTTTTGATATGGTGGACGGTTTGATAAATCATCAAGTACATCATCTGGAGTAGCTAAAATATCTCAATAAATATTATTTTAATATTTATATATAGGTTGGGACGAGAAGAGGGGGGAGGGAGGAGGGATGGCTACCATATTCTCGTGGTTAGGCTCTCAATGAAATATAATCCTTATCCAAAAATATACACGACTCAAATTAACACATTCACTAGCTAATGCTAAAATTACCATATTACACCGTAAAGTTACTTTAGGCGGATCACGCAATATTTGTGTAATCTACACGAACCCCATGGCTTCTTTGGTGCTGACTGACAGCTCACAGCCGACTTCTGACAGTCAACATTTAGGTATGTACCTAAATTTAGACGGTCAGAAGTGACAGCTGATAAACAAATGTTTTTGCAGATCATATGGTTCGGCGTAGGGATACATAATTTGGTCTGGTAACTTTTCAAAGCTGTCAGCTGTGAGCTGTAGAGCTGTCACTCAGCACCAAAGAAGCCATGGGGCTACTGTAGTTGTATTACTTGTTAGTATATGATCACCTCGTTATATATTCGAGCCAAGGTTAGGGTGGGAATGTAGGGAAAGAAATTGAGAAAAGGTAAGTCTTTTTTGCAGTTTTTATAGTACAACGCTTTGTTAGTCAAAATAAAATATTACTTCATTGAAAAAATAGAGTTTACTTTTCTTCAGCCGGTGATCTCAACAGTTGTTGAAAAGACTCTGTCAAGAGCATAGTTGAGAAACTTTTTAGATGAAGAGAATAAGTTGTCATTAAATTCCAGGACACCCTTGACCGATATTAAGGAACTGCTGTTATCAATATGTGAAGACAATTAATCTCTATGGTTGTAATGAACTATTATTTCATTTACTTTGACAAAAAAAATTGCTAAAAAAACCCTGCTAAAATGCCTTTTTTCAACGCCCCACATTAAACAATTTTATTTTATTTTTGTTTAAAAATAAGCTACTCTTAATTTTGGGAAAACAGTTTATAGTTTCAAAACAAATTTTATTAAGAAGCTTCTATAATATCTTCGTGTGGTTTAAATAGTGATAATATGTTTATTTAAGTCCCCACCAATGGCTGTCTTAAATCTATACTCCATTCACGGTAGGAGTTACTCTCTGAAAGGTCTTTTTACTTACAAATATACTACTATATAGTAGATTTCTGGTAGGGAAAAAGGCCTTTCAGAAAACAATTCCTACGGTGAACGGACTTTATTAAAGTTTTTCCATGGGGTAGATTTCCAACAAACAAACAGAAAATTTAGAAGCGTTTTAAGTAATTGGTTTCAGATTGTAGATGGGTGCAAATTGGTTTATTGAATATCTAGGGGGTACTCTCTTATTGGACTAAAGTGCCGAAATCAAGGATATGGAGGTTCGAATCTCGTTTGGATGCAATGAGAGTAATTTTTCCACTTGCACATTACTTAAGCTCTAATACAAAATTGTCCTATTAATCACTATAGTTTCCTAACACCAAAATATCCGTTGCCTTAGTTATTGTCTTAATAGCTTTCCCCTTGTAAAGGACCAACGCGTGACGCTCAAGTTTATCGTCTGCTTTATTCTGTAGGGACAGTGGCTTATTTCAATGTTCCTATGAGAAAACATGTATCTGGGGCATAAAACCATTATTGTTTGAAAATGGTGAAGTATTAATAGAGTTGGATGAATGAACATTTACATTAAAGGATTTAAAATTCAGCCTGAACGTTTATTTCCCTCTTACAAAATGGTGTGCAGGTGACAAATTAAGAATTTCCGTCTCAGACCATCTAGCAATATTATGGAAACCATTGCTACAGACAGACTACAAAACACTTTTTAAGGTAACCATAACTCTATAAAAATAAACTGAAATAACTACTATCTAATCATTGCTTTGTAGTTAATTTTTGGCAACATCATTGGTTGAAAACCCAGACTCTTTCGGCTTTAAAAAAACCATCTTGACATATATTTTTAAGTCTTAAAAAGAGGAGATGTTCGAGGCAAAGAGGACGTTTGATAATCCAGTTAAACTCATACATTATAATATACGAAGGGAGGTTTTAACATCTTTGTAATAATGTTATATATAGCAATGAACTAAATCTAGTGGTTGTGTATGACTCTGTTGCTAAATTGATAAGGTTTTGACCTAACATTTTGGATTATTGAAAAGGCTTAACACTATAGTTCAAATATATATAATAAGAGAAGGCAGTACACATCCATTTTCTAAAATTATATAAAAACATAGTTTCACTAGATTATGTATGAATAAACTCAAGATTAGGGTTAGACTTAATTTAATTTGAAATTCACCCCAAAAATACAGTAATTAAATTGAGGTATCCATCTACTCTCCAAAACATTTTGTTTGTATTTTAGAGATAAAATATTTTGCACAAATTTCCACCAGTCAATTTGAGATCAATACACTATCTTTAATTAAATGTCTAACTGCTTATTTATAAGGTCTTCGAATTAGCAACTAGTTGATATTTTATTTTTGTAAAGTTGTATAATGTAAAGGACCCACGGAAGAAAATAAAATCTATCTATCTACCTATCTGTTTATTTAGCTTTTTATGTAGCTAACTAAGGAGAACAAATTTATTTGTACTTTGTAGGGTTGGCTAGCCTGATTATTTGATAATAAACTAAGATGGCGTCTACAGACCCGCCTGTGTCTGTCAAAAACAAGTAAGGATGTTAAATAATGTATTGTATACCGTAAGCTCATTTGCCTTAGTTGAAAAAACTAACAAAATAAATACAAGATTAGTACTTAGTAAATTTTTTACAGAATTTGTTTTATTCACACATGTATCATAGTATGTTTAGGTTAGAGTCGACTGTCCTTGATTTAAAATAGTGTACGAGAAGAATCTTAGGACCGTTGTGTCATCGCTTTGCCATACATAACTAACATCTTAACTCAGTATCGCTTCATTTTACTGGGCTTAAAGTTCCCGATTCGATTCTTGACCTACCCAAAAACACAGCATTGGTGAAATTGGGTACGCTTCATGTGAATGTCAGAAATTAATTTTGGTCGCTATAAACCACTGTGAAAATCATTATTATAACAATAAAGGTTTTAGTACCGATCATTTGGAGTAGATGTGTCATACTCCTTTCGAAGGGCCACATAGTGCATTAAAAAAATTGGTGTTATCATTACCTATTTGGAATTTGATTCCTGCTGAAGAAAGTATATATTTGGTCAAACAACCTCACATATTATAATCCTCCAAATTATGCCAAAATCCCTAAATATCACATTATAAAATGTTGTGTTTCCTCTACGCTTATAAAAATAAGTGTATCACGTTGCATGAAGATTCACCATAAGGTTCGAGGTCCACACAAAATCATTGATGAAATTGAATGCGACCCTTGAGTTTGATGCCTGATTTAGAGCATATAATCTACAATTTTTCTTTTTTACTAGAATATCAATATTTTATCATTATTTATACAACCAAATAAACACAAAGAATATATTAATATTAGTGTAAAAATGCCCCTCTTTTTGTGGTTTTCATTAAATATCCTTCTCATTTTATTAAAGAATTTATGAATTTTTTTAAAAAGTAAATATCAATATCTTTCATTCCAGCTTATTAAATTGTTTTTTAATTATGTAGACTACACGAGGAAAAAATAAAAGAGGCGGTCAATGTTACATGGGGTTTGGAGTAACTTTGACCCCCTGTTGTTTTTAGCACATAAATCAGTTCAGAATTCCGTTAGGGTAAATGTTGATGTTTAGTAGTAAGTAACTATAACCCCTCTAGATTGGGATCATTCTTACCCTGTGGAAATTTTATCAATTTTTATAAAAGGAACCTTACAAATTAAATTCTGTTCCTTTCAACATAGATAAATTAAACTTTATCTTATAAAATTAAGCAAATTATTTAAATCCTTAAGAAGGTTTCTAAATCTAAAATTTTGATACAGTTGTTATTGAAAATTAACTGTAACAATGTATATTAAATGTTAATAGTAAAAAAAAAGTGACAGTCAAAATGTTCAACTTCATATTTTTTAAAAGAGCTCTAAATCTTCTTCACTTGAAATCTTCCTGGAAACTTGTATTTAAAACATCTACCATGCTCTTCCAAAATGGGGGTGGGAAGCTTTGCTTCGACATCTTAGAAATTTGCAAGGAACACATCAGTTGTTTTAGGAACAAAGGTAGTTTTTATGGTATCTGTTGAATGCAATCCCATGACTTCTTTCTAACAAATATTCAGAAATAATGACTTGAGGGATGCCAGATTTTAAAGTTTAATTTCATAAATAACCTACCTATATACAAGTAATCCACAAACAAACAAAATATGTTTATACATGCATTTTTTTCAGGGGGTCAATGTTACCCAGGTATAAAATAATTGTGGGGTCAATGTTACAGCCTTTACAAAAAAAATTATTTATTGAAAAATTTGTTTAGGTAGATGAAATAATGATAAATATTCATTAAAATAAGTAAATTAGACCATATTTTATTCCATTATACCTAGGTCATAGCACTTCTTCTGCCTGCATAAAGGGTTGTTTTTTTTGCAGATTTTTCTTCCCTAAGCTATAAGAATTTAACACATAGATTGAATTGTTTTTTAATTTCATGATATATGCTTCATAAGGTAGAAATATCAAGATACACTTTACATAGTGAGAGTTTTTAGTTCAAACCACTCGTGAAGGATAAAATCAAAGTTTAAAGCAGAATTGACCCCAGGGGTCATAATTACCCCAGTTGACTATATAGGCCTCTAGCCCAAATATTTGAAAAAAATCAATTTTAACAAAAATCATTATTTTCAAATAAGTATTTATTAATAGGCCTAAATATATTATTATGACCTTGCTATAACCTTTCATGATGCACATACATTTATTTTATCGATATTAATTTAAATTTTAACAATGTGAATGTCATATCAAAGTTAAGTGCATAGTGATCACTTCCATTATAATACACGATAATAATTATGTTATGGTACAAGAATATTGAGCTAACAATAAACTTAGAATGATACTCGCATTAACATTGCCCAAATAACATGCTAATTACAGAGAATAACTTTGAATTACCATATCCTAGGCTTAAATTTGTTCTTTATTATTTCAGATATAATTTAAATTTTATCTTTATTTCCTTGTTTACAGTATTAAAATATTACCAGGTGCCTTGGTATGCAAGGAATGTGACCTACAAGGTGAAATCACTATCGGAAGCATGACCATAGTGCATCCAAAAGTTACAATTATAGCTGAAGCCGGTCCAATAATAATCGGTGAAAATAATTTGATTGAAGAACAAACTAGTATCATCAACAGGTGAGAAATAATTCTTAAGTTACATATTCACAAATATAAAAACTTAGCGATAATACAATTTTCACAAATCTGCACCACTTTAATTGCCACCAAATCTGTAGAAACTCACTATAATATGTGAAAACTGGTACTTTTGAAGTTTAGGGAATGCTTACTAAAATATAATCAATATCAATAATTCAAATTTATTTTTTAAATGTAATTTCTCTTCCAAAAGTACTCATTTGTCCCTTCTACCCTCCTCTTTTCCATAAACATGCACAATCTTACAAATCTATAGGTATCTCATCTACAATAGGAGCGTAGGTAAGTGACTTAAGCAGTAGGTTCATTTTGCAAACATTGCCTGAAAGTCTCTAATATCAACCGATTTCAAAATAATGTTTATTTGCCAAGTAACACTAAAGTTTGCAATAAAGAACCTTCTGCTAGCTTTCACTTACTACCTACACTCACACCGTAGATTAGCTATACTTTGATATCAAAATATAATAATGTGTACAATCTTATATTTGCACTTTTTAAAATTTTAATGTTGTTTTTAGCTAAACCATTTTTTATTTAACATCTTAATAAATTGGGATATTTATTTAATACGATAAATAAAATAAATACACCTAACATACAAATTTAAATGGGGAATAAGCTGTATAGCTAGATTGTGGAGGTTAGTAAGGCATGTTCTGGTTAGGATTTTTTGATAGTCTAGTTAAAATTTAACATATTTTCATCAGATGCAAGCTTTACCCAATGTCATGCTAGAGCTAACTCACCTGTGAAACATGTTTTAAGGTTACCCCAAGGAACGACAACTCCATCAACCACTCCAGTTCTTATCATTGGTGCCAACAATGTGTTCGAAGTTGACAGCTACTCGGAAGCTATGAAAATTGGAGATAACAATGTCCTTGAATCAAAAGGTTAAATGTATATCTCATTACATTATGCTCTAGCAATATGGAGTGAAACAATTGCCTCAAATGTAGGCAAAGTCATCGAGTTGTTAGGCCTCATACAATATTCATCCACTTCTGATAATGTTGGTACTTATCAGGTAATGAGATTGAAGACAGTATTTGTGAGGTGTTGGAACCGATAGGGTCTACAAAGTCCCAGGCACTAGTGACCCGTAGCACATGAAACTTCACCCATTTAAAATTAATCAGAGAAGGGAATAAACATGTAGCTTATGTGTTTATATATTATTATTACTAGCACCGTGTCTTACTACCCGTTCGGGTTAGACGCACTTACGCTAATGTGTAATGGTAGGGTGATTGTGAGATGAAATGAAGGACCTACAGTTTTACGTGGAATCCGAGCCACGGTGGAGGCCTGGTATTCCCCACATTCACAAGATGTCGTGTCAGAGGTGAAGGAAGGGTTTGGTGATCAGATAAATCTTTGCCGGGACCGAGGATTGAACCCCGACCGCCAGGTCACCGTGTGTTTATATACAGTGCTGAATATAAGGAAGGGCAAAGGCCCTGAGGTCCTCAGAGACATGGGGCCCCTACAAACTCTAAGAAGAAAGAAAACCATTCTAATTTTCTATTGTAGATGCCTTCTTGTTTTGTGCCTACAATAATGTTCTTTCTGCACGAAATAATTAGGTAAAAACAAATTTATGGGCGTGAAATTAAAATAAAAAAATAAAAATACAGCCTAAATTTGGAATATTGACCAGGAAAGTTCTTGTTGGTCATTTAAAAGTTTCACGCTAAGATTTAGGTAATATCATATGGCCACTTAATTTATACTTTTTCTCAGACACACAATGATGTAATTTACATGGGTTTATGGGATCCCCTACAATGTATGTTGCCCTGAAACCCCCTACATATGTAAATTTGGCACTGCTTGTACATATTTATATTTTTCAAGCCTTTAAAATTCCTAATAATAAATAAATAAATTAATTAACCAGAGGATTATCTCATTTCATAGGGAAGCTTTTATGACACTAAAAGAATGACTCAGGTTTAATACTACTCATAGTCAGAAGTTATCTATAAGTATACTTACTAATGATGAAAACATGAACAATATTATTTTTTCTACATTAAAATTCAGTATAAGATTTGTGTTACATAATACAGTGATGTACCCCACCATCCCCCCATGTAGCACCAAGTAGACATTAGAGCTCACCCCTAACCCCCCTCTCTACAGCAATACATGATTTATGGATAACTCCTAAACTCGGGATTGTTTAGGTAGGTGCTGGTGTATTTACTTAAAATATACCCATCTTCATTCTCTGACCTTATATTAGTATGTTTAAGCTGCAGCTAACCTGAACAAATATACTAATACATTTATCATTAACTTATTTTATTGGAGACCTGGCGGTCCAGGGGTAAGGTGTCGGACTTCTGTGCTGAGGGTCCAGGGTTCAATCCTAGGTCTCGACACAGATTTATCTGATTGCCAAACCCTTCCTTCACCTCTGACACGACGTGTATTAATCACAACTTTTGTGTGTGTGTGTGTGTGTGTATGTGTGGAATGCCAGGCCTCCACCGTGGTTCGGATCCCACGTAGGTCTTCTATTTCATCTCACAATTACCCTACCATTACACATTAACGTAAATGCATGCAACCAGAACAGGTAGTAAGATGCGATGATAATAATAACAATAATCTTATTTTATTTCTTAAATATGTCTATTATCAAAGTGGCAAGTTTTTTAATATCGTAAACCTAATTTTAATTCTTTTATAAATAGAAAATGTTATCTATTGTTTACAGCTTTTATTGGTAGAGATGTTGAACTCACAAACGGCTGCATTATCGGAGCCGGTTGCCGAGTGGTGTGTCCTGAGACAGTATCAGAGAATACAATAATCTATGGGGAAACGCGCCTCCGCAGAAAACAAGCAGATCGACCACCAGTAAGAACACTTAAACACATTGGGTTGTAGACAGCAAAGTTTCTTAGTTCATAATATAAAACAGACCATAACTTGGTTTTTACTTTTAAACAAATCTACCTTCTTTGGTGGCCGCATGGTCTAAGGCATCACTTTTGCAACAGACTAGACTGCCAATGATTTGGCTTTGAATCCTGGTCAGGTGTCAGGAAAGTGGTTTTTCCTTAATAGTTTTCCACTCACCTTCCAAGCAAATTTGAGTACACATCCTATGAATTCAACCTTCCTCGTCACTAACTCATTAGCTTAATTAGTACATATGTATAATCTGAATAGTAGTGAGGCGCGATGTTAAAAAAACTGATATATATTATGGTGTCAGGTCATCAGTAGTCACCAGGGTTAGCTGCACTTAAAGGTACTGAAATTTAAAAGTTCCCTCCTACGTTTAGTTTCTTCAATCAACCACACACACAATGCAGTAAGTGAATATGTTATGTGCTTTGGCTTTATATGGAAAGTTTGATACTGATTGGGAGGAAACAATTTACAAGTAAAGTCTTGTCAAGCATGCTTTGCATTGGAAAGAACTTATGAGCCGCCACTATAATATTGTAAAGCCTAGCTTACATTGTGCATCTACTGGATTTCCATTTTGTAATTTGATTGAAATTAGTAAAAATTGATGCTTATACACTATTTATTTAGTTGATTACACTTTCACTGTTATAAAGGTGACATTAAAATGATACAGCTTTTGTTCATTTACAAACTGACACGAAGAGCCAGAGCTAGTGCTATTACAAACTGAGATTTTCTCTCTCTCTCTGGATTACTATAATTCTGTGTGATATTGTGTTTTCTGTTGAGATTACAATTTTTCTGTGTGTATTTATACGCACAAGCTGCTTCCTATTGGGTAAAGGCAGCCAGCTCATCCATCGCCTGATTTTCAAATAGAACAGAGGGAGTTTTTTTAAAGAAAGAAATTTTAAAATGTATTGTATTGAAATTACTTTTGAAAATGTGTGATTCTCCATAGATGAAGTATTAATAGGAAAATTGACATATGGTTTTTTTTTAAAGAAAAATACACTTCATTCGTGACTTTTTGAATATTTGAGAGGGGTCCATTCGCAAACCATTTGGAAAAGCCTAAGGATCATATTTAAGTATGTAATCTTTGTTTGGTGCTGGCCAACTTGCACAGTCAGTAACTTGGCTAACTTGTTACACGAAACCAGTAGCTGACATTATAAATAAATAAAATATTGTATCCATACAAACATGAGGTTTAATTTTCTTCACATGTTGATTTCAACATTTCCTGAATATCTTTCGTGAGCATGGTGGTAGTATCTAACAAACTTTTTAAATGAAGATAAAAAGTTGTCATTAATTCCAGAACACCCCTGACTGATATTCAAGAAATTTTGAGGTCACCATGGGAATAAAATTAATTTTATGTTTGTACTGGAACAATATTTTATTTCCTTTGGCCATCAAAATGTTTTGCCATAAAAACTGTAAAAACACTGGCTTTTTCTTGCATACCACCTTAACATTCATGGTTAAATCATTGCTCTTTAGAGCATTAGTCAGTGTATGATCTTTATCCATGATATAATCATCATCTTTATCTTTATCCATGATAGAATCATTCTTTACAAAGTACACAGTGAGGAGAAGGATATAGTCTAAGTTTGTAGGGTTGGTAAGACAAGTAATCTTGGCCTGTATATAGCCGTAAAAGAGCGCCAATACAACAAATTTGACTTGGACACCAATATCCTTCGGCTTATTTTGTTTTGCATTTTATTCCTCTTGCTTACAGTGGTAACAATCTTTGACACGTCTGTGTTCTTCTTATTTTAGCCCCAAACTCTTCAGATGGACTTTCTGAACAAAGTAATGCCCAACTACCACCACATAAGGAGACCAATGAGGAAAACTCATTAACGTTACATCTGGAGAAGATAGTTTGTTTACCCCGAAGAGGTTGTACTGGTAACAAGTATACATCTTGAGTACAAAGGCACTGATATTCAGGGTGGTTCTGCAGCTTTCTAGTACTGGAAGAAACTGGTGAATTGAAAATTCTATGGCACTCTTTTGACTTTTCAACGCTTAAACTTATGTTATTAATCCAGTATAGTTTTGAGATTCCATCAATTCAAAAGAAATTGTATTGCTTTCCTTATTTGTTTCAATATTCATTGTTTAAAAATTCATTTTAGTTATTGAGCTTTGTTATTAAACAATGGTCTTGGATAGTGAGATTTAGAAAAATAACTTAAATACCAGTATGATATAGTTAGCAATTTTCCTAAATATGAATTGAAAATTTATGAAAACATTGTGAAAAAACAGAAAAGTAGTAAGTAATTGAAAAGGAAGCCAACCTTAAAATTTTCAGGTTGGATTTCTTCGACAGCACTTACATTGCATTGCATTTATGGTGTTTTCATACATTTGAATAATGAGTATAAAAGAAAATTTTGTTTTGATAAATAAAGATAATGAAATTTTGCAAATGCATTGTTTGATAATTTTATCAATAGGTGTTAGTTGATAAGTCATTACATTTATTTATAAAAACTTTATTGATAACTATTTTTTACCTTGAAAATTTTTTGATTGCATTTTATTTAATATTTATATAAGGACAGTAAGAATGATACCATTATACCATTGTACCATTATATATATCAAATATCTTATAAAAACTGGAACTATTCAGCGAAAAACTGATTTATGTATTAATTACTTTAACCAAAATTTAAAGTGTTGGCTGGATTCTATTAAATATAAAAGGATGAGTTCAAGGCCTAGAGATACACAGAAAATTGCAACCCCCCACTTGTATGTTTACCAGGGAGGTTTTGATGTTTGTGGTGAGAGTATCTTACTAACATTTAATTGACTGGATAAAACATTTCACATTATCAAGTTTACTTATTTCCTTTACTCAAGATGGGCCTTTCTTCTCTTGTTTATACTTATTAATTTATATTTTATGTAATTTTCTCATGTTTCATGATCCTTTACAAATCTGTTTATTAAAATATGCTTACTGAAAACACTTTTTTTTATTGCGTTCTTACTCTTATATCTTAAAACATAGATGCTATACATGAAAGAAGGTACAATATAGAGGGAAAGAAACATATAAAATGAAATGAACACAATATGGCTTTTACAATGAAAAGAAGAAGACAATTCACACTTTACATTGCTGCCACTGGACGAAGAGGTAATGCCTGCCTCCTTGAAGAAAATTATCTGTTTCCGTCCAATCTCTTGACCCAAGTTTCATTGTATTCAGGGTGGCTACAGACAGGGAAAACCGGGAAAACCGGGAATAGTCAGGGAATTTTGCTAGGTCAGGGAAAACCGGGAAAAGTCAGGGAATTAACTTAAAATTACAGACAGGTCAGGGAATTTATAGACTGCAATAGATACAAAATGCAAGTGCCAAGATATGGTGTTCTAACATCAGTTGTTTACTGTATTGGCGCAAATATTCCTACAAAGCTCTATTTTGTAGCAAGCTATCTAGTGAGCCCGTCTAATAACAGACTGAAGTCGGAACTGAACAAAGAAAGAGTGAGTGTAACTAGCGAGTGCAGGCAGAACTGATGTGTGAGCGAGAGAGAAGTAGGGATGGTTCTTGACCTTGATAATTTGATGACGTCACTCATACGAACATAGGAGAATCTAGAACTAGATATTCGAGTCTTTGTCATACGCATGAGCAAGTACTGGAATAGCAACTCGTTTAATACATCTTACGCATGCGCAAGTATTGAAAAATACATTATATTAATTACAATTTTAAAACTACTATTCCTGGATTACCTAACAGATAACGATTATTTTAGTTCAAAAGAAGACGTAAAAACTAATACAATTTAATTTAATTCTTACTAGATTTTTGTTAAAATGTTAACGTGACTGAAAAAACAGTTTGCCGAAGTGATGTTCCATTTCCTTCATTTCTAATCGTAACGACTCAGTTTTTAAAAGTGATAATGTTCCTTAGTTCATGCTGTGCTGTCTTAACTTCCATTTTCGCTAATATTTCCACGTGGTTTTTAACTGAGACATTCAAATCAAACCCTTTGATTTAAAAGTTTTACCTTTTTTCAGTTTTTAGGCGCGTGTGTGTACTGAAGATATAGATTTAAAATCCGGACAATGTCGAAATATAAAAAAACATGTTTCAATGAATCGTGGTTATTAGATTCGAAGTTTGAGTGGGTTAGGCCAGCAAAAGATGATAACTACTCCGCCATGTGTAATTTATGCAATACAAAGTTCACATTAAGTAACATGGGTAAACGTGCTCTGACAAGTCACGCTATAGGCAAAAAACATCAAGCTGCCACTTTGAATAAAACGCAGAGTTATTCAATGACTGCTTTTTTAAAAGGAAATTCTTCCAATTCCACCATTACAACTTCTGTCCAGTCAGTTGCTGTTAATGTCATCTCGCCATTACTACTACCACCATCTTCAGAGTCAGCAAAAAATGAGGTAGGCCTACTTAAGTTTTATTTATTTGTGTATTTTCTGCTGGTGGAGGACAAATTATGTTTTATGCAAGCTAAAGGGAAATTAGAATTATTATTAATCTTAAATAAAATGTTGGGTATAGTAAATAGGTGGACTATTTGGATACAGCCATAGTTAAGTTATTTTCAATTAAACCAATTTACCCAGGCTTCTTCTACAATATTGTTACAAAATTAGATAAAATAAATAGGCAGGTTAGTATATAATTTTTTTTTCGCTTTATAGGGTGTGACTGAGATCGTGTCTACAGCTGTTGCTGTGAAGGAAGCCGGAAGACTGAGAAACTTTCTTGTGAACGATGATGTGACAAAATCTGAAATTATTTGGTGCTTGAATTCTATAATGTCACATACTTCAATGCGGGCAGCTGAAAAAAGTGTTAATCTCTTTAAATTAATGTTTCCAGACAGTACAATTGCAAACAAAATACAATTAGGAAGGGCTAAAATTGGTTACACAATCTTGTATGGTTTGGCCCCATACTTTCATGAAGACCTTGTAAAGATGTGCTTAGAGTGTCCAGAAATAGTGATTGGATTTGACGAGTCTCTAAACAAGGTTGCCCAAAAGGGTCAAATGGACATTATGGTACGCTTTTGGAATTTAAAAACAAATGAAGTCTCAACACGCTACTTCACATCGACCTTTCTCAGCCATGCGACAGCTGCTGACCTGTTAAAGGCTTTTTCAGATGCACTTCTAGAATTGAAAAATGTCAAGCTGTTACAGGTGTCAATGGATGGACCTAATGTCAATCAAAAGTTCATTCGAGAGCTAAAATCCACTACTGATCCAGATAGTCCTACAATGCTAGATATCGGAAGTTGTGGCCTCCATAGTCTCCATTGTGCTTTTAAAGCAGCAATAAATTCAACCAATTGGGGGCTTGTTGAATTTCTTCGGGCTCTGTATAATTTACTAAAAAATGTTCCTGCGCGTAGAGCAGATTATGTACATTATAGTGGCAGTGAACTCTATCCTAAAAAGTTCTGTGCAGTCAGGTGGTTGCAAAATATAGAAGTTGCTGAGCGAGCGGAAACTATTCTCCCCAATGTAGTCGCATATGTAAATGAATCCATTGCAGCAAAGAAAGCACCCAATTGTCGTAGCTTTCATATTATCTCAACGTCTGTGAAAGACAAGCTACTTGCACCTAAACTAGCTTTTTTTCAGTCCGTTGCAATCATGGTAGAACCATTCCTCATTCAATTTCAATCAGATGCTCCTCTTGCACCCTTCTTGTATGAGGCTTTAATTTCTCTTATGAAATCTCTAATGAAGAGATTTGTAAAAAGTGATAAGCTGGATTCTGCTAGGTCATTGCTTGAGTTAGGCATTTTCAACGAAACCAACCTTTTAAATGCAAAGTACGTGGATCTTGGATATGCAACCAGAGAGGCCATTAGAAAAACTAAAGGTGTATCAGAAAAGGAAATTCTGCTCTTTAGACAAGATTGTAAGACATGTCTACAGAAGCTATGTGCAAAGCTTCTTGAGCGTTCCCCTCTTAAATACAAACTAACCAAAGCCATATCGTTCTTGGACCCTGCAGTAGCTGTGCTCAAGTCAACACGTAGCGAGCGACTGAAGTCTACTTTGGAGATAGTGTTAGCAAATAATTGGATCACTGGTGTTGCAGCTGACCTTGTGGATCGCCAGTTCAATAGTGTGTGTAGCCAACCAGATTTTTTGGAAAAAATGAATGCTTTTTCAAAACAACATGATAGACTAGACACATTATGGATGAGTATTATTCCAAGTAATGATGACAACCAAAAGTTGGTATCATTTCTCAGATTAATTCTCATTCTTTCTCATGGGAATGCCAGTTTGGAAAGAGGTTTTTCGATAAATCGAGAATGTATTGTGGAAAATCTAAATGAAGCTTCTCTCATTGCACAAAGGCAGATTTATGATTCAGTTAAAGCAATTGGTGGGATAGAGAAGGTAGACATTACCAAGTCTTTGATACATTCTGTCCGCAATGCCCGTTCAAGATATAAGGATAGTTTAGAACAAAAAATGAAGGACAAGCAGAATGGAGAGAAACAAGAGGGAGATCGGAAACGGGCAGCGGTATTGCAAAAAGAACTCCAAGCTAAAAAACAGAAAATTTTGTCAGAGGCACAAAAACAAGCCGATATTTTACAAGAAGAAATAGAATCTTTGAAGAAGAAATAGATGCAATTTCACAAATCTGTTAGTTTTTACAAATTATCTACTGTAAGTGCACACTTAATTAAAAATTATTTTATTTTTTGTGTTTTGTTAAACAATGGTGACAAAGTTCTAGCTAATGACTTTCTGTTTTGTATTTGTTTGTTCTAATACAATATTTGCACAGCGTCACAAATAGTATCTAATACATTTAAAACTGAAAAACTTATTAAATTGTTTATTATGTTTATGCCTCATATTTTTTAAAGATAACCTAGGCCGAGGTAGCCTATTTGATTAATGTAATAATCACCATTCATCGAGGTGAACTGGGGGAAAGTTATTTTCACATTCTCTATTTGCCTGTTTTTATACAATATTTGCACAGCGTCACAAATAATATCTAAAACATTTAAAACTAAAAAACTTATTAAATTGTTATGTTTAAGCTTATATTTTTTTTAAATATAGGCATTTGTGATTGATGTAATAAATGTAAAAATCGCCATTTATCTATATGAAGTGGGGGAAAAAAAAAGTCAGGGAAATTTGGACAAAAATTTCTGGAAAACCTGGAAAAGTCAGGGAATTTTATAATAGAAGTTCTGTAGCCACCCTGTGTATTGGACCTCATCAGTAGAGAGTGGGAAATAAACATTACAACTCCCTTAAACTTTAATTTTATATTTTCTTTACACCTTTATTGTACCTTCCTCACGAAAATGTAACCCACCTCCTATATCTAATAGGCGCCTCACTCTGAATTGGAGGAGGTCAACCCCCTTCCACCAATATTGTTACATGAAGAATGAGCAAGTGAACTGCTGGTCTAAAGCTTTATCGACTCATTCTTCATGTCACAATATGGGTGGAAGGGGATTGACCTCCTCCAATTCAGAGCGAGGCGCCTGCTGGATATAGGAGGTGGGATACTTTTCTGTGGGCCACCTTGTATAATAAAATTACCTCATAAAGTGAAAAGAGGTTTTCCTAACATATATAACTCCCTAAAACTAAAATACAGATTTAAAAAATGTATAAATATGATTTTCATTAATTATTGAAATAATATTTTTCATTTTGTTTTTAACATTTCTACATTAGTGGTTTTAGTGTCATTGCTAATGTCAATTAGTGCTTTAATATGTTAATATAACTAATGCAAGAAAAGTGAAGGAGAGATTTTTTTCTAAACCATCATATCTTACTACCTGTCCAGGCTACGGGCTTATATACTAACTATGCAAATGGTTTGAGGGATTAGAAATTTTATATTTAGATGAGGTGTACATTCGCGTGGGGGGAGATAGTGGAAAACCATTTTGGAAAAATCACCCTCAGTACACCTAACCGGGAGTGAACCACGATCTTAGGCCATGCGACCACCGAAACAGGTACCCCAAGAATTGAATCCCACCAAGAACAAATTTAACTTGATATTTTAAATATATTTTTTTCTGTTCTTACCATTAAACTTCCAAACTATTAGTATATTTACACTAATATAAAAGAGATGAGGAAGTCACAACTTAGAATAAAGGAACTTGCATTTATGTGGAGGCTAAGATGATAAAATATAGGAAATAACACTTTATAGCACCCAATCAGGATTTGAAACCCAACCTTCCTATCACCAACAAACCAGACAAGATGACTTACACGTTTTATGTGTGTGCCCATCTCTGTTGACATCATTTAATAGATAGTGGTATTTATGTATTGTTAATATACTTATTACACACAAAGAAGTGTGTCAAGGATAGACATAGAATTGAAAGAATATGTACCTGCATTTGTTTGGAGGTAAAGAGGGAAGGAAACGTTTTGAAAAAGCACTGTGAGTAATTAGTATACCCGGCAGAGATACCAACACCGGCTATCCTTCAAACTAAACTAGATGAGCTTGAAGTCTAGCCCATGTGTCCAACAAGGTGACTGGTTGGTATAACTAATGGAAATGATGATTTTGAGTACCTACTATGCACAGGTTTGTACATTTTTTTTAATAATGAAGAGAGAATATNTTATTTTACTACGGCAAAAAAAAAAAATACCAAAAACATTCAAGATTTCTCCTGTTCATAGTCATTATCTTCAAATTGTTTTCTCATTTAGCTAAAATAAACCTTTTTTCTTAGATGTTGTGCGTGGTATTGCAATGGGGCAGCGATATTCATTAAAATTAAGTTCTATGAAAAAAAATATTGTTTCCTAAGACTACACTATAGTAATTGAACTAATGGTTATATTATTACATTCATTTTTTCTCGAGCTAGCCACCGAGACCGGTAGTAAACTTCAAATAGCTCAAAGCTTGCTCCATAGATCGCAGCTATATAGTAAACGTGGCAGACTTTAAGCAAAGTAGCCCTTTAAAAGATCCGAGCATAATCTATTTGACATGTAATTAAAATGGTATGATAAATGCGATTATTAAAACTAATTTAAATAGTTTAATTTTGAGCTAGCACTGGTCCTTACTTGTGTGTGTGTTTTTTTTTGTAGAGTTTAAAGTATTATGGGGAATAAAGTAAGGGCGTGACACAAAATATGAATGGAATAAAACAAAATCATTGGTATTTTTAAAAATATTACTCAATCATTAAATTATATGTATTAAAATAATAATTATAATTCGAATTCAAATAATTTAAATAATTATTAATCCAGGATTGCAGATGTTTTATATTGGGTTGTGACCTGCAAATAAGCTTGACCTTTGATATTCCTATTAATATCGTTGCAAATATTATTAATTTCATTAAATCCGGATTTATTCTACACGCCATTATCGTTAGTAAATAGTAAGGTTAACTATATAATTTTCCACTAACCCAACCGATAATTAATAAACATTTTAATAAAATTGAGCATTGAAATGTCAAAGTTTTTTGTTGCTGCACCTAAAGATAGAGAGAGTGGGTCTGCCTATTTCAATTATTTTATTTTTTTCGCCAATAGAAAAAAAAAAACTATGATTCAAAATATTAAATATTATTTTTGACACAGTAACCTCCCTTTTCCACTGCCGCATTTGTTGACGCACTCGTAATTCTACTACTGTACTGTACAGAGAAACAAATCGCTTCCCTTGGAGGATCAAACAAACGTCAATATTTTGTAAAATAAAACTAAACTTACTGTACATTTGTGATAAGTATATTATTTTGAAATATAATGCCCATAATTATATCTAGAGATAATAAATATTGCTAAAAACAACCTAAGAATAAGATTTTAACAGTATATTAGCTACGATTATACATAAAATCACGAAAGTAAACTGATCCACTACTCGCCTAGGGAAACGCAGCTTCCCTTTCACCGATCTGGGCCGGACATAGCCGGAAATAAACGAATGACAGAATAAAGAGCGAGACCAGCTGCCTGGCCGGTCAGTCTGAGACACTGGTCTGAGAAAGAATTAATAATAATATTTAGCACCGCGTCTTACTACCCGTTCGGGTTATACGCTTTAAGTACTAATTACTCTACTGGATAAGGAATTGGGGAGGTTTAATTAGATGAAGTTAACCCGCATTTGCGTGGAGGGAGAGTGGAAAACCATTTAGGAAAAACCACCCCCAGTTCGCCCAACCGAGATTCGAACCTCGATCTATCCGTCCTCAGCGGTCGAGCTCAACACGACAAGCGCGTTAGCCAACTACGCCACCGAGGTGGGTCTGAGAAAGAATAGATTGCGCTAAGAAATAAGAGTTGCCATCTCAATATAATATATCAATAGTATCCTTGTTGGATAGATTTATAATTATAATAATTGGTTTTTAACCTTATTTTATTTATTCCCTTTTTAATTTTAGGGAGGCGTTGCTTCTCTTGCTTCCATTGAGTAAACGCCACTGCTATAATGGATTTGACAATTAATCTAATTTGAGGTGAAATTAAGAAAATATAAACATTGCTTGATCAGAACGATACTGTTTTGGAACCTTATAATATATTCAAAAAGTCAAGGATAAAGGGTATTTTTCCTTAAAGCACTATATGTAAAGTTTCCTTTTAATACGTCATCCACGGAAAATAACGCGCTTTTAGAATTAATTTCAATACACTACATTTTAAAACCTTTTATTCCTTTAAAAGATCAACTCCGTTGTATTAAAAGATCTTGTGACTCGCTGGCTCCCTCTACCCAATAGGAAGCCAGCCTTTTCACAACATCAGGTTGCCAGGAGTTTTTCTATTAGTTTTGACAGTGGTGACAAGGGGTCCAAGAGGCAAGGGGTAGGTCATATACAAGCAACTTGTACGTATGAATACACACAGTGTCAACACAGTAGATATAGTAATATTAACAGTGAAGGTATCATGACTCTAGACAACGAGTGATATTACATTACAGTGCCAATAATACAAATCTACAGAGTGCCAGTTGCTTAAATCCATCTAGTACAGTAAAATATTTAAAGAGTAAAATCACAGAGAAACAATATGTAATTTAACAAAAATTGTATCACTAAATATCATATCTTCAATGCCGAGGGTATAATCATATAAATAAATCGTGTGCAACATTAAAAGAATTATTCATTAACAAAATTAAATATCAGAATTAATCAGATCACATAACCGCGAGCAAGTGCGCAGTAAGGCATTCTCGCGTCGTCATCATCGTAAAACTTGATATCGTTATAATTGGTGCTCATCAACAGGGCAATCTCAATAAAATATCACAGTATAATCTGTACCATAAAAATGAGTGCACAATCACGGGGCATAAAACCCCGTAGCAAAATAATTGGCATCCATCACGGCCCCCATACCATAATAAACTATTTAGGATCTTCTTTACTGGAGTTTTTTTTTTTAAAACATATGCCCCTAGAAACCATTTAATATGGTCCTAATCAGGCACATTTTTGAAAATTTGATGCCTTTATATGCTATTTAAAAATGGTCCTTTGTTGGCAAGTTTAAAAAAAATTAATTTGAGGTCTTTGGGGGCTTGGCGGGTGCAACTCCGCCCCCCTCCCCCCATTCGCCTCCCTGGGTACGCCACTCCTTGGCGTACGAATACATTAAAGTAGATCCAGTATCTTTTAAGTTGTCAGAACAATCTCTTCCTGTGGCGATGCGACTAAGAAGTAGTCGAGGTAGTGGAACTGGAGATATTTTCGTTGTCACACGGTTCACTGCAGTGGCGTACCCAGAAATTGAATAGGGGTATTTAGCTAAAATGAAGTTTCATGGGAAGAAGGGATGGTGTCAGGAACCACCAGTGGCCAAGAAAAAATATAAATAATAAATGTCTCTAGAAGCTATTTGGAGTTCCTTTTATGGTAAAAAAGGTTAATGGTTTAAATGATCTAGATGCTATTATTATTTATTTTTTTCAAACGTTTGTAGTAGTTAAAAAAAATCAGTCAAACGTGCTAGATTTATATTCTACTCTTTGATTCGTAAATAAAGGCTTTCGAAGACTAAAATTAATTTGATGGAACTTACTACCTATATATTAGTTAATTATAGTTTTCGAGTGTATCTAGAGTCTGTTAAATTTAATAGATATTAAAATTTGAGGGAAATTTGTGTCCTATTAGCGAATATTAATTACAATTGTTTGAAATAATATTTACTTAATCATCAACTCCATATAAAGATAGCTGAGCTGATTGATAACATTTTACCATGTTATTAGTGCTATTTTATTGGTATTGATAATAAAATCCCATAGTGACAGCTGCGGATCACATGACTTGACGTATAAAGTATGACATGAAAGTATATCTAGTTAGGTGTCAGATAAGGCTCGTTCCTATGAAAATTGGACTGTATTTGTAAACTTATATAACAAAATAAACCCTGACATGATCTAAACTCCTAAGCAAGTTGGTTTCAACTTTGTCTAACCGCGATATTCCATTCCCCCAGTTACGCACGGTCCGGAAGCGTGTTGAGGGTGAATATTGTTCCGCCCCCCCCCCCTTCTAGATCCAAGGACCCCGACTACAACACACGGGACATTCTGTCCTTGCTGGCTGTCAATGTAATAGCTTTCCGCCGGCCCATATTTCTCTGACATTGTCATTGACCGCCATCACAAACTCTGGCTGGTTGGTAAAACCTCATAACTCACGTCTCTTGAGACTCGCGCTCAGCGGGACCAGACTCTCAACTTAACGGTGTTAGATGGGGAAGCACTGAAAGCGTTGCAGCAGTTTCGAAATTCTAGATTATTTACGAAATCTTTTGATATTTCTTAAAATGGTTTTTCAACCAAATTTAGGCTTAAGTTTTGACCAGTTAAAGAGTTTAAACTTTGAATTTTAAGTTGTTGTTTTTAAATGTCTGGTAGCTTATATAAATCCTTAAAAAAAAAACAATCCCTCATTTGCTTCAAATTTTCTGTTGTGACCCTATCAAAAAATGACTTTATTTGATAGAGAATGGCTAGTTATAGGTCTCAAAAGTACAAATATTGGCGTAAAGCGAAGTTGATTTTTTAAAATGTAAACTTAGAATTTAAACTTTATAACTAGATAGGGACATGTTGATATCTTTCGCTTAAAGTTTGGTGAAAACCATATTTAAAAATATAAAACCACTTCTTCAAAAATGTGGGATTAACAAACTCATAAAACGCCCTCCCCATGTAAACACCCTTAAGGTGGGAGTGTAGGAAACGTGAGTTAAGGTAAGTGTCTTTGCGGTTTTAATAGCAAAACTTATTTTTGGCCAGAATAAATAAAATATTGCGCCAGTAGAAATATATAGTTTAATTTTCTTCACACGGTGATATAGACAATTTTTGAATATCTGTCATTAGCATAGCGGTATTAGATGAGAAGCATTTTATATGAACAGAAAGAGTTGTCGTTAAATTCCAGAACACCCTTGGCAGATATTCAACCACTGTTGATATCAATATATGCCAGCTTCGACCCATTTGGACCATCTGCAGAGCAGAGGCCAAATACGACCGAGATTCGAACCCCGATCTCCGTGTGATCGGTAGTCCAGTCTATTGAGAAAGTGACACCATGCGGTCACTGAGGTACGTTCCTACACATTTAATCAGCTTCTTTACACGTCTAAGTGGCCGGACGATCTAAGGAGTCACTATCGTGTTTGACAGGCCTGCTGATGACGGGGAGTTGGGGTTCGAATCCCGGATGGGTTACTTGGAGGTTTTTTTTTTAAACTGGTTTCTCACTCTTTTTCCGTGAAAATATGGGTAGATCACCTCTAAAATTCTTCCTCATCCCTGCTATTATAGTAATTATATACGCGTATAACCCGGAAGGGGTTATAAAAATAAATAGCTCCCTTGAATTTTAATTACATTATAACACACAATATTTTTTTTAATGCGTTTCACAGTGGATTTTTATTTTTTTTAGAATCCTCTAAATAGAAAATTCTGATTATATCTTAATTCGGTGAAAATAAACGTCTGACTTTTTACCCCTCACTGAATTAATGACTGTGAATTTAATAAAATGTCCCAAAAGTATTAATATCTGGCGGGCCACTTGATAACATCTGCACGGCCTATATTAAGTAAAAATATCAAATGCGCACACACAAAAAAATTTCCCCTGTGAGTTATGTTAGTTTTCCCCCAAATTGTCGAGGCGCGGTAAATCACCCAAACAGATGAAGAATTGCCCCCTTCTGACCACCAAGTTACCAACCTCTCCCTCCCCCCTTTTCCATTTCGCCTCTTTTATGTTACTTGAACCAGGGGAAATGAATTTTACAATGATTTCCTGAACAGAAGTGATATTTCAAACATTAGAAAAATGGGGATAGACCGCGAAATGGACGGAGTGCAAGTTTGAAAACTATTTTAATGATGAGATCAGCTTTAATATAAATGTGTGTGACGATGATACTTGCTGACCGGGCGCAGCGAGGTTCTGTTTTAACTTGAACAGTTGGGATTTCGCTTATATATCCAGAGGTTTGTTTCTAGACACGGTAACTTCCAAATGCGTTAGCCAGTTTTATCCAAAATAGACAAGTACATTCTTTGAACCCAGGACGAACGACGTATGTACTGTACATAATTTTATTTTAATCTGGTAATTCATTTCAATATGGTGAACACTTAAAAATTAGTTTCCCTTAGTAGCTCATCTCAAGTGATTTGAATTCGAAATTCTAAAAACAGTTTTAGTATCTATGGGGTTTTTATTTTTTCTAATTTTGACTTTTTTTTTCGGGGGTCACGTCTTAAATTGCGTGAAGCACTGTTATTCTCTATGACTGTTAATAAGTTTGATATTAAACGTACCCCGGCCATAGTTTGTAAAACAAACTTCTTCTTACTACCCACTTCGGTGGCCGCATGGTCTAAAGCGCTACTCTCGCAGTAGACTAGACTGACGAAGACGGGAAGATCGAGGTTCGAGTCTCGTTTGGGTGTATTGAGTTATTTTACAAAGGGGTTTTCCCCTCTTCTTCCGCGAAAATGCGGGCACACTTCCTTTAAAAATAACCTTCCTAATCCCTAAAACCATTAGCATGATTAGTATATAAGCGTAAATCCTGAGCGGATAGTAAAACGCGGTGCTAATATTAAAAAAAAAAAATACAGTACACGGCTGCCAAGTGGGTTGCATATGTATTGGCGGGAGGGACTAGCTCACTGCTCATTTTGGATATACGATTAGTTTATATTTATTACAATAATGGTGTAAGGATGAGGGAAAATAGAGTTTAGAGGAAATATACCCGCATTTTAGGAATGAAAGTTTTTTTTTAAAAAGAAAAAAATCTTTAAATACATTCGGCAGGAATTAAAACCCCGATCTCTCTGTCACCAGCAAACCCGACTATATTGAGCCTGACATTGATACTGCGTGTCCACTGGCGTGGATTATTTCTCATTGTTAATATCTTCCCACCTCACTCTTCTGTTTCTGCACCCGTTTACTCCATAATTTCCTGTACTACTTGGGTTAATATATGCACAACATTATATATATATAGTTATCTTTTATTTAATATATTATTATACATAATAATAATACTAATAATTATTATTATTAGCACCACGTCTTACTACCCGTTCGGGTTATACGCACTTACGCTAATGTGTAATGGTGGGTGATTGTGAGATGAAATGGAGGACCTAGAGTTTAACATGGAATCCGAACCACGGTGGAGGCCTGGAATTCCCCACATTCACAAGATGTCTTGTCAGAGGTGAAGGAAGGGTTTGGTAATCAGATAAATCTGTGCCGGGACCGGGGATCGAACCCCGGCCGCCAACACAGAAGTCTGACACCTTACCCCTAGACCGCCAGGTCACCATCATAATAATTGATAGCAAAAGTAACAAAAAGGTTTTTTCCCCCATGTAATCGTGTTTCTTGAAATAGACGACTACTCAAAATGTTAAAATGCAAACAAAGTTTTTAAAAAAATATCCCCCATTTTTACTCCGTTGAGCAATACATCTTTCTGTAAATTCTCCAATATTAGACAGACCATTGATTTTTAAATCGGGAATGGTGAATCGTTTCCAACCACTGATAAAAGGGGGAAAAAAATAGTAAAGAGGTTTTATTGTCGTTTAGTTAAAGTCTACGAGCAAACAGAAAAAGCTTTAGGGTTGAGGTTTCGAAAAAAAAAAAAATCGTAATTCAACATGTTAAAACAACCTTAGGAGCAAACGGGACTAAGGTCTAGTTACCGCTTTATATACAACACGGACAGTAATCGGTAAATAAGATGCTTACGGAATGTTAGGTAAACAACTAAGCTGGTTTGGACATGTTTACCTGGGTCAGAGAATCCCCTTTAGTGCTTTGTTTTTTTACTACAAATTGTCCATTAGCTGAGTATTTTGTGTGATGTTTGTAAACAGTTGTGCTTAACGGGAATGCCTAGGCAGCTAGATTTATTTATTTAGTTTTCAGGTATTTAACGTGCATTTTCTGAAAAAACTGATTATATCAGCACACGACCTATTAACTAACTTATAATTAGTATAGACGCAACATCCAAACCCTGGTCGTTAATTCGTCATTGTGAAAGAGTAAACCCACATTCCACCCATGACTAATTTATCAGCCATGTTAGGAATAGAACCCGGGGCCCTCAACTCAGTAGACATACACGCTACCAACTGAGTCAAGGTGTCAGACTAGGCAGATTAAATATTCTTAGTCAAATGTTAATCTGAAAATTCCAAAATCCACATATTTTGGTTGGATCTAAATGCCTGGGAAACGAAAAATAGCTGGTATAGGAACAAGAATGGAGCTTTGCGAAACAAATGATGTAATTTAATAGGGAGGTCGTAACATAAATACTATTATCATTTGTATTTTCTTCCTCCTTTGTTTGTTCTCCTACTGCTGGATAGCTCCACCCACCCAGGTATGTTATACACCTACTTAGTTTCTGGTTTTTATGAATTCGGGCTCGAATAATCAAGCTCCTTAACCCCGCGGTCTTCTAGTTTGATTTACCGAAAATGTTGAGGTCAAGGTTCGAATTCAGGCCGGGTTTACTGGGGGACGTTTATTCCTGAATGATTTACCACCATACCCCCACGCAAATGCGAGTATATTTCCTCTCATTTAAATCTTTCTCGTTCCTTACCACATTAGTGTAATACAATTAATAAGGGTATATTCACGTTTTATGATCAGAACGCGACGGAAAATACAGTTGTGGCTAAGATACATTTAAGTTGTATTATTTGTTTGGTTTGATGGTAGGCCTACTTCTAGGTTGGGGTCATGGGTTCTAAGCCCTCTTCAGGGAAAGCTAGGGCCAGAAACGGTCAAGGACAGTCCAATAGTAACACATTTGGCATCAAAGGGATTTTTTTTAAATAAATAAATCTGCTATAAGCAAATACAAGGCAAGCTAAGGGGTTCGCCTCGGTAAACAAGAAATTACCGTGCAGACGTTCAAATCTAACGCTAAATTTAATTTTACGATGCATTATTTCAAAATATTGTTAAAGCCAAAATAGAATCGAAAGATTCCAACAGGGATCTTTTCCCTTAACATCCCTATAGCTTGAGTTTTATTAATAGAAAAACAATATGTGAAAATGTGTCTTTAACTCATTTTCAACAACTTTTTGAGCATATTGGTGGAGCTATGGGACTAGGTTTGATGAAAAGGAGTTTTAGATATAGACTTCCTCTAACATAATAAATATACAGTACTTTTTCTTATAGGCTCACAAGAGAAAATTTTAAGATATTTGAAAACTAGCAGTGAGCTTTCCTCTTTACTTTGAGGTAGTAAGTTTCATAGCTATGTGTACAACCTGAACAGGCAGTAAGACGTGGCGATAAAACAAATATTGCCAGAGTGACGCCTTAAGCAGTGTGACCACCTATTAGGGGTGAGGGGTGTCAATATAAAAGTTAATGCTGACTTCATATTGTCTAATTAACCGGCCCCGTGGTGTAGTATTCAGTCAGTCACCTGGCTACGAGCCTGGGGGTCTCGGGTTCGAGTCCCGACAGGTACCGTGGGTATTTTACCCAAAAGGGTCACCAAGGTTTGGTTACTTAGGTTTAAGTTAGGTTTAAGTGTTTTCGCTAGTTACACTCTCTCATACTTAACTATCGCCATCATCTAAACTCATCGGGACATGGAAAGAGCCTCCACGAAAAGGATGTACGATTAATACATTCAGGCTTCCTCTGGTCAACGGTACATTAGTACTGGATAATATTTCCACAAACTGGGCTACGGGGTGACCTGGTGGTCTAGGGGTAAGGTGTCGGACTTCTGTGCTGGGGGTCCGGGGTTCAATCCTCGGTCCCGGCAAAGATTTAACCCTTCCTTCACCTCTGACAAGACGTGTATTAATCACAACTCGTGAATGTGGGGAATGCCAGGCCTCCACCGTGGTTCGGATCTCACGTTAACCTGTAGGTAGTCCATTTCTACTCACAATCACCCTAACATTACACATTAGCGTAAGTATGTATAGCCCAAACTGGTAGTAAGACGCGGTACTACTACTACTACTACTACTACTAATAATAATAATAATAATAATAATAATAATATTAACTGGGCTACAATTGATGTAACATAGACGTACAATATTATTATTGTCTAGGTTTAGTGTTTCTCAAACGACTCCGTGCACGATATAAAATGGAGATAGTCCTTTATTCCTTTGAGCTCCCGGACCTCCACTTCACATTCATGAGTGCATACATTCAAAAAAACCACCGAAATCAAAATCGAATGTAGGGCCTATACATGTATCTAAGTAGTGACGAACGGATAGATGTAAAATGGGAGTAGATATTTGAATTTTTAGAAACGGTGGCAACCCGTCATGTCCCCCCCCCCTTAAAATATCCGCGGTCTCATGCTTCATCGCACACATTAGGATCCTAGCTCCGAGAGAGGACGATGTTTTGATCCTTCAGGGGAGGGAAAATATCGCGCAACTTGATACACAAAACGTTCGGTGGGAGAAAGGGTTTTTATGATAATGAGGTTTTATTAGAAGGGTGGATGTAGCGAGGGAGGATAGAAAGGTCAATAATTCAATTTAAAACTGGAGCGAGGAATGTTTTGGTTTATTCTTTTTGCCCTCCTCCTTCCCATATCGATGAGGTAAAAAAGGACAAAGCAAAGATAATTTTATTTTGCTTTTGGGAAATTGTTTATCACACAAAAAAGGTGTTTTAATTTAGTCCAGAGTTTCTCAAAGTTTTGGTAATGTAAGACCATAAAATGGAAGTTAGTCGCATTGGGGGACCACCGGGGGGCCCTGGGAGTAAAGTTGTGCATGTAGGTTTGAAATGTGTACAGGAAAAACATTATTTTTAGGCTAAAATTAATTAATTAAATATAATATTGAAACAAATCATATATATATCTTGAATTAATAAGGATTTTAATTTTTTTTTAACGTTTTAAACCAAATACATTATCAAAATTGTTGACTTTAGGTTGCTACAGTCTTCATCTCCTATGTGACTTGTGTGTACCAAGAAAACAAATATGGCATAGTATCGATATTTCGTATTTAATATTTTATGTTTCAAATTTGTTGTATTAAATATGATCAACATTCTTTAATTCATTTTAATCACGAAACTTATTGGTATCCTGCGAACCCCCTTTATAGGCCGCCGTGGACCACATTTTAAGAAACACTGATTTAGTCAATTCCCAATGAAGCGACCATTAAAATAAAGTTGATTAAGAGCTGATTAAAAACTAGGGAGCACTCACGCACATCACGTGATGTATAAAATTTTCATTGACAAGTATTGGTCATAGTTGACAAATTGTATTCATAGTACAGTGAACAGAAGGTCATTAACGTCCGTCATCTAATAATTATATTTTATTTTAGATAGTTTAACTTGTTGTGGTATACTAAAGGCTAGGTTTTCTCACGCGTGGGGTGATTCAAGACCTAGTACAGTAGCCCCACGGCTTCTTTGGTGCTGACTGACAGCTCACACTGACTTTTGACAGTCAACATTTAGGTATACACCTCAATTTTGGCCGTCATAAGTGACAGCTGCTAAACACATGTTATTGCAGATCATATGGTTCGGCGTAGGGATACATAATTTGGTCTGGTAACTTTTCAAAGCTGTCAGTCAGCACCAAAGAAGCCATGAGGCTGCTGTATAAGGGGTAAGGGTGTGATATAAGTACCTAAGGTGGGGATCTAATTCAAGGTAGGTGTTTTCGTAATTGTTATAGCAGCACTTTTTTTTTGCTAGAAGATCAGGTGAACAAAAAATAAAGAAGTCCTAAGAAGGAGGGTTGAGAAGAGATCCATTTTGGAGGTAGGGGGGTGATTCTTCGGTACAAACCAAACTGGATCGGACACATCCTTAGGAGGAACTGTCTTCTACATGACGTCATAGAAGTCAAGGTTGAGGGAAAGAGGAGCTTATGAGAAAGTAGGATTTAAATATTGGATGACTTGAAGGGGAGAAGAAAATTCTCGGAGCTGAAGGAGGTGGAAGAGAACAAGGTGCGTTGGCGGTCTAAGTTCGCTGACAAAACGAATGGGCCTGTCGTAAGACTGAACATATAGTAGTAATAATAATAATAGTAATATTGTTCCAGTAGTAAACATAGAGTTTAAGTTTTTCACGTGGTGATATCAACATTTCTTGAATATCTGTCATGAGTATAATGGCATTAGATGACTTTATTTGCGTAGAAAAAGTCCTAATTATTATTATTATTATTATTAGCACCGCGTCTTACTAACCGTTTGGGTTATACGCACTTACGTTAATGTGTAATGGTAGGGTGATTGTGAGATGAAATGAAGGACCTACAGTTTAACGTGGAATCCGAACCACGGTGGAGGCCTGGCATTCCTCACATTCACAAAATGTCTTGTCAGAGGTGAAGGAAGGGTTTGGTAATCAGATACATCTTTGCCGGGACCGGGGATCGAACCCCGGCCGCCAGCATAGAAGTCTGACACCTTACCCCTAGACCGCCAGGTCACCCAAAAAAGTCCTAATCAAATCCTAGGAGTCCGTGACAGATATTTAATAACTGTTGATATCACTATTTGAAGAAAATTAAAATCTATGTTTCTTCTAGAGAAATATTTGATTTATTTTGACCAAAAAAGTTTTGATATAAAAACTTAAAAAAAAAAATACTGCTTTTAACTCGTGTTCGCTTCACTCCCACCTTAAATAATCTGCGTTGGCACAACTAACTAAACCAAGTCAGTAAAAATATACCATAACTCTTCGAGGAAATCGGCAAAGCTCTAAGCTGTAAGACAAAAGTAACAAGTAAACATATTTAAATCACCATAAAATCCATTTATAATTTTACAAGTTACCTGCATTTTACTTCCTTTCGGCCCCTCGGAGAGGGGAAGTATTTTGATCTTCTATAAAAGACGGAACTTGTCGTTGGCGGTTCATGACTCCCTGAAACAGAAAAAGTTGTTTTTGTGATGTCGTCCGTCTATATATCGTACTACCGCCGGAACTATTTTACCAGCCGGGCTAGAACTTGATGTATGGTTTTTTTTATAAAGTTCCCCCCAAAGAATTTTTGGAATCATAAAATTAAGGGTAGTTTACTGAAGGGCAAAAAGTGAAATAATCGATACTCTCAAAATCCGCTCTATCGATTTTGTTTATATTTTGTATTCAGGTACTGTTTAACACTAAAAACAAAATGGCGATTCTCATTTACCCATAAAAAAATACTTTGAAAATATTGTACACAAGCGTAAATATCCAATTCGATCACTTTTCCGCCAATATTTGAGCTACGAAATAATTTATCATTTTAAAGTTGTTGTAGTACTAATACGAATAAAAAATCTTCAATTTTAAGTATAGGCCTATTTTTATAAAACCCAGAACATCTGAGACATAATCATATATTTTTATGGGGTTTTTAATAATATGAGATTTATTGCTATGCTCTTTGGTGGTCACAGATATTCCTCTTCTTTCATCCAATGTTTCTGTAACGGTGTATTTTATTTCATTTATGCTCTTTGGTGGAGTGTCTATTAATTCGTTTCACAAATCTTACAAAAAAATTAGTCAATTTCTCCATTTTAAGAATAAAAAAATAGAACGTCCATAAGTTTCACCGTACCAACTAATCTGGTCTCGACACAGAGACCGAGGGCCAACAGACTGGTCTCGTAGGAAGTTTGGCAAAATCCCCCCTAAAAGCAGCCTTTTTTGGACCACTCTACAGGACGTTTAGCGCAGTATTGGTAATTAAATGGGAAATATTTTGGACCAACTGAGATATGATGTTCGGGCTAAGGCGTCACTATTGCAATAGGCTAAACTGCCAAAGATGGGTAGATCGTGGTTCGAGCCCGGCCGGGTCTACTGAGGGTTGTTTTTCCGAAATAGTGTTCCCTCTCCCTAAACGCAAATGTGGGTACACCTCTAAATTCAACTTTTCTAATCCCTAAAAAATTAGTGTAATTAGTACATAGGCGTGTAGCCCGAACAGGCAGTAAGATGCGGTGCTAAACATATATAGTATGTAAATATAATTATAAAGTAGACCTACTATAAACAACTTACAAACCCTCGAATGATAACCCAGAGCTGTATTCACAGACCTATAGTTTTTGTGGTGTTTTTTTTACAATGTTCCGCTGCCAGTGATCAGGTTTTAATCATTCATGTACAAACAAAATTATCAGTTGTGAGTACAAATATAATTCACTTAAGTGTAGCGATGTAAGTTTTGCTGTCTCAAATTTACCAGTAAACTCGATATAATTAATTGATCAAAACGTTTACACAACATTTTACTTAATGAGCACAAAAGAGTTAACGTAAGCTGTCCGTCCATGGAAAATAGAGGATGGGAAACTTCACTTTCAGTTTATTCTCAGTACACTAAGCTTCTCACTTCTTCTTATTATTATTATTAGTACCGCGTCTTACTACCCATTCGGGTTATACGCTTTAAGTACTAATTAAGCTAATGGATTAGGAATTGGGAAGGTGGAATTAAAGGAAGTGAACCCGCATTTGCGTGGAGGGCGAGTGGAAAACCATTTTGCAAAAACCACCCCCAGTTCACCAGACCGAGATTCGAACCTCGATCTCCCCGTCCTCGGCAGTCGAGCTTAACACGACTAGCGCGTTAGCCAACTACGCCACCGAGGCGGGTTACACTTCTTATTAAAATAGGTTTACTACTTCTATGAAGAAACTTTACCTTTTATTTATGAACACAAGACTTTGTCAGATTAACACACGACTTAATGACTAACTTAACCTTGTAAAGAACACACAATTAAACACAATTAGCACCTAGATAATATATTAATTAGATAGTGGAGTGAACCTTTATTAAAATAATTAATATCGTCTTCAGTATCGCACAAGGACAACCTCAGTGGTCTTGGGGTAATTGTTTACATCATAACCCGATGATTGTGGGTTCAAAACAAATAAATAATATATATATAAAACATTAATATTTCAGATATATATATATAGTAATCTTTTGAAGAGGAATAATTTGTAATTAATTTACTCTACATTAATTTGTTTGATTTTCCCGAAACAAAGAACGTGTTTTATAAACTATAATTTCAGCTATAGGTTACCACCTCCTTTAATACCGGTGGCAATTCAGACAAAGGCGTCAGTATCGTCTGGTTTACTGGTAACCGAGAGGTCGTGCTTCAAATTCAGGCCTGGTGTACTTGGATGATTTTTTTGTCTAAATAGTTTTCCTCTACCATTCTGCATGCAAATGCGTGCATACTTATTCAAAATTATTCCTTTCTCATTCATATCCCAATTAGTGTAAATCTACGGCTACCCGGAACAGAAAAAATAAACAAATAAATGGTAAGAAACAATCGCACAAACTTTATAATATAGTATCTTATTGTTTTAACAAAATTATCCAAAATATGTTTTCAGTAAACTACCCTTAGTAACAGTTTAGAAACAAATTTGTCGAGCCTTTTATTGAATATTTACAAATTTTAAACTACCCTTAAATAAATTATTCCCTGAAAAACAAGTGCCTATACATTTTAATTCAACAGGTCAAACATTTGCTAAATATCTATTTTAAACAAACTCGTTAGAGCCATTTTAGACAAATTTTGAAATTTTTGAAAATCTCTCAAATGTAAGCTACCCTTAATTCAATTTGAAAATAATATCTTGAGGTATAGTTATGAAACATCTAAATGTCAAATTTGAACCAAATCCCCCAAACCGTTTTGGATCCAAGTTCAAAAGCACAAGCAGATACACATGGGGACAAACAGAATGGTAAAATCCACTTTTTTCTTTGTTCGGGGCCACATAAAACGTAGGGATTAATCATAATAACGAGGTAAAATATTTTCACGATTAAAATACTTTCTCTTTAAATAATAAAGTAGTCCGAATCTTAGCTCAATCGGTAGCGTGGCCTCCTACTTAGCTAAGGGTTCCTGGTTTGACTCCAGGCATGGTCAAAATATGTATTGTTGATCAGATTTGGGTTTCCCCTTCACAGTAGTGTAACGTCCTTATCATACTTCTGATAACACTGTGTAAGGTCACTGGCTTTATCTGGGTGCCCGGTAGCCAACCCTAACTACAACACTACCGCGGCACCGTAGGGACTTACATAGCTGGGATGGACCCCAAGTGGTAGGGGTTGGAATGGGTGGTTCGTGGGGAGTGAGGCTTGAGTGTTAGTCCAATAATTTATACTTATTTATCTAGTCAGATGACTAAACTACTACATAAGTAACCGAGACACGGTAGCAGGCACGATAACAGTCTTGCAACCTATCTGTAGACCCGCGATCGACCCTCCGGCGGGGTGAACCACCTGATCATATTTTATATCGTCATTTCGTCAGACGTGCTAGATACCACCTCAAATGTACTCAGCATGGCTTCCAACATTCAACAACCGTGTGTTATTCTCACACACAAACTTTGTGATCTCGATATCCCACCAGCCAGGAAGGTCCATCGGTCGCACCGTGCTCACTCGTCAACAGGATGCAATAGATATGCTATTATCAGCAGGATGGCAACCCAACACTCTTGACTTCCAAGGAGGAAATGTTCAAGCGTGGGTTAACCTCCTGCCGGAATAAGCCTTAAAATAATTATGCCTTACAGTAGTGAATTAATGGCCGGGGGAAGAATGTTGTGTCTGTCATAGATATAAGCTAGTTTATAAGTTGAGTGCTGTTAGATTTAATCGGTCCAGAAAGTTCTCGTTAACTACATTTAAAAAAATGAGAAAGTAAAATTTTGTCGCCGAGAGAAAGGACACACGACAATGACGAATTGCAGAGAGTTGAGGTGGCTTCCCTCCACCTGTTCTCCGTGGCTTGTAATAATGAACGTTCGGTGTACCCCTAGTTCCTAACGGGGCTGTCCGGTCACGTGACTCTATTTACTCGGCGCACTGCGCATTGTTTACAACTCGCGGCTATACCGCGTGGCGGCGCACGAGTTCGGTTGACAAATGACTGGCGATTACCGCAATTATACAACATTCATTCCCTTTCTGCGGTAAGGGTCGTGGGGAGGGAAATAGGGAGGAGTAGCAATTCAAGTTACCGTAAGGGTTCAATATATTACATTATTAACGAATACAAGAGCGCATTGTCAGATATTACTCATATTTTACTAGATGGTTTTGAGCGGTACAATTTGGTGTGTATTTTTGTAAATAGTTTGCACTCAACAGACAAGGAATCACCCTCTACCCCCCCCCCCGTTCCCTGCGGTAAGGGGGCATAGCCGACAGCAGATAAAAACAAATAATCTTCTAGTATTAACTGCTTCTAAGTTTTAAATTACAATTCTCCCCATTATTTCAATTTCAAATAAAATGACGAATGATAGGAAGGATATGACTAGTAAGACGGGATCAGGCCAAGCTTATAAAAGGGGCTAGACCCAGAAAAATAGTCACTCTATTTCAAATACTTGTCATTCATTATGTTTTGAATCATGTGTCAACCTTTACTGGGTATTATTTTTGTATTATTATTATTAGCACCACGTCTTACTACCCGTTCGGGTTATACGCACTTACGCTAATGTGTAATAAATAGTAGGGTGATTGTGAGATGAAATGAAGGACCTACAGTTTAACGTGGAACCCGAACCACGGTGGAGACCTGGCATTCCTCACATTCACAAGATGTCTTGTCAGAGGTGAAGGAAGGGTTTGGTAATCAGATAAATCTTTGCCGGGACCTGGGATTGAACCCCGGCCGCCAGCATAGAAGTCTGACACCTTACCCCTGGACCACCAGGTCATCTATTATTTTTGTAATTTGTGTTATTAAAATGGTACAAACTTATACAGTATTAAGTATCGATTAAAATCAAAACAACAAAATTAATTATTTTTTTCCTATCACTGTTCCTTACTACCTGTTCAGGTTATATGCACATTTGATAATTACTCTAATAGGGTAGGGATGAGGAAGGAATCATTTTAGAGGTCAGATACAAGCATTTGCGTGGAAGTAGAATGATAAACCATACAGAGAAAACAACCCTGGTTAGGTCCAACCAGGATTAAAACTCCGATCTCCTAGTCATCAACAAGCTAGTCTGACACGAGAGAAACACCTTAGACCGTTCGGCCACTGAAGTGGGTAACATTTCGATGATGGAATAATTGGAGGTAGAAACCCTCGTGAGCGGGTGTAGGTACTAGGGGGGCTCTTGTTTGAATGATTTTACACTCACCAGTAAAATGGGTGTACATTTCCTCTAAATTCTAACTTTCTGTTCCTTACCCTATTAATGTAAATATACGGATAGTTCAAATGGGTAGTAGTATAGAGGGAGGACAGGGGGAACGCTTATAGCCGGAATGTGTAATAATATGCTGTGGGGAATAAAACGAGTCCACTACAGCAGTATTCGAGCGGTCAAAGATTCGCACTGCCCTTGTCGCAGTAAGGTAAGTATTATAATCCCCGATTGGGCGCACAAGGGTGAGAGTACACATTAATTATGTTTGTGGTTTCTCTAACATCTCATCGCGCTAATACAGGCACACTTAATAGAAATTGACCTACTTATACCTGTCCCTTAGATTAAGTTGTTAAATAAACTTATTGAATGTAATAATTAAAAACCATTAATTTATTTTGTTATATGACATCAAAAAGCCCTTAAAACAATTTTTTCCATCACAATAATAAATGGATATATACATATATATATATATCTTTTAAATATGTTTTAAAATGTGTGTTGTGTGCTATAAGAATATATGAAAGGTACAAGGAAAAAGGGAGGAAACCCACGTTACAAAAATTTTCCAGGACGACAAATTGTACATCTCAAACCACATAAGGACCCCAGCAAATACTTTTCTTTCTAAAAATTAAAAAAAAAAACTAACCTTTTCTCGCGGTTCCTACTACATAGTAAATTAGGATTTCCCAAATCTAGTTAACGCAACCAGTTATACTGTTGTGTCAAAATGATTGCATACCCATTTTATCTCACGGCGCTAGTTAATAAAGTCAACTTGTTTTTAAAGGAAGATGTTTATCAGACAACTATACCCTATTTTTCTAACAAATAAACATAGCTGAGAGCTATAAAAAGCTTTTAGATTTACATTAACGTAACAATACAGGTCACGTGATATGAAGCTATTACCCACTTCGGTGGCCGATTAGTCTAAGGCGACACTCGTAGTTTTAAACTAGCCTGCCGATGTCAAGAAGATCGGGTTTAAAGTCCCGGTCGGGTCTACTGAGGGGTATTTTTCCTGTATCGTTTCCCACTCTCCTTACACGCAAATGTGGATACATTTCCTTTAAAATATTTCCTTCCTCATCTCTATCTCATTAGAGTAATTATCATGTATGAACAGGCAGTAAGACGTGACAATTAAAAACAAAATTTTTAGCTGTCACTTTTGATATATATATATATATATATATTAGTACCGATAAAATAGCTCAAGGGAAGTAATAAAATACGATAAACTTCTACGGCAAAAATGTGTATTTTCCAAAAGAGGCTTCCTATACAAATGTGAATATATAAACGGACTAATAACATGTCGATTTGTATAAAACGTGAAGAAATTCCCGTCTGAAGTGATGTCCGTGTTTATAATAATCCAATTTTCATCAAATTCTTTTCAAAAAATGAAATTTTACATATCGAGGATGTGGTTGAATATTTCAAATTTCAAAAAATATTCAAAGTGGAAGATGCACTTTTAAAAATAGACAATATATTTTGAAAGCAATTATTCCTCGAATTCTACCAACCCAACTTTAGTTTTTAAATAAAAGCATTTACTTTGTGGATTATATTATCAGAATTTACAAATTTTCAATAGCGAAATCGCAATACAATAATGATTAATGTTAGTTGGTGAATGTAGGAAAGCTATTAAGTTGGGAGTCTGGGGAACCTGAATTAAAGTCAGTGTTTTGCAGTTTTTATAATAAAACTTTTGTGTGTGTCAAGATAAGTAAAATATTGTGCGAGTAAAAACATATAGTTTAATCTTCTTCACAAAGTGACCTCAACAGTTCTTGAATATCTCTCAAGGATGTCTTGAAATTTAATGATAATTTTTTCCCTCAATTTAAAAAATTTGTCATCTAATGCCGCTATGCTCAAGACAGATATTCAACAACTGTTGATATCACCTTGGGAAGAAAATTAAACTCTTATGTTTCTACTGGAGAAATATTTAATTTCTTTTGACAAAAAAAAAGTTTTGATACAAAATTTGCAAAAAAAACAAACTGTTCTTACATCATGTTCTTGACACTCCCAACTTAATAGAGAGTTCCTGATTGTAATTAAGTCTAAGATACACAGGATAAGTTGGAGGATGGAAATAGATATAGGAGAAGATTAGTTATTTATAGAAATGTAAAAATTGGATATGGATGGAAACACAAAAAGACGTAGAGAGATGGCAGACAAAATATTAGAGTTGGTAAGAGATAATAAAGAGGTATAAGAGTCGAGATGAAGACAAGGGAAACACACAAAGAGATGGAGGTATGAGAAAGAGGGATAAATATACACAAAGGGGTATTACTATAGTATCATAGAGAGAGTGAGAGGGGGTAATACAGTGTTAAATTACTATAAACAGACAAATAAATAAAATAACAGGAGAGAGTAAGAAAGGTTTAAAAAGGGATCTTATTTTAGGGAGAAAGAAAGAGTAGATAAGACAAGAAGAGATGACTAAAGAGTGACACAAAGATACGAAGTGATTAGAGGAAGGGAAATAGATGTTTGAGGGTAGGAGACAGGCACATAAAGAGACGGAGGAATGCGAAAGAGAGAGAGACGAAGAGCAAAGCGATCAAGCCTGTGTCTCACCACTTGATGAGGGGCTAGCGGACCCAAATAAATCCCCAACGCTTCTACAAAGAGGAGTCAAGAGAGTGTTTTTCAATGAGCCTTCCTCTCTACTCCCAAGCTGGGGGGAGGGGGTAAAGAGGTAGAATGGGGAAGGGGAAGTGGTAGCTCACAGACTTCTCAGTTTTCCGACCCGTCACCCTCATCAACGAGACCAACTGACGACAACAACGGAGCAACTCCCTTACACAAGAGGTCTTGTGGATTGCTTTCTCGACATGTTTACAATAAATTAGTGCCCGCGACCTATTTCAGTGGCCGAGTGGTCTATGGTGTCATCTCTCGTATTAGACTAGCTTGCTGATGACGGGAAGATAGGAGTTTGAATCCCGGTCGGGTATACTCAGAGTGTTTTTTTTCCCTAAATGGTTTCTTCTCTTCCTTTCTACGCAAATGCGGGTATAGAGTATGTCTAAAATTATTCCTCCCTAATCCTTAAACCATTTGAATAATTGTCATACATACGAATAGCCTTAACAGGTAGAAAGATGCGGTGATAAAAAAAATAGCGTTTGGGACTTCCTGATCTCAGTGAAACTGACAAAATAAAGTACACCGGCAGTGCAACGAACTTTGACCCTGAGAGGGGGAGACTCAACAGAGGTCAAAGGCATTGGAAATATGCTTTCTCTTAAAAAAAAGTTTTCTTTATCTTATCAACGAGAATACTAAAGTGCTTCTCTTTAAATTTCTATATTTATATTGGCATTGGTGATAGTAGTGGGTTGTTGATGAAATGTAGCTACTTCTAGCACTTTTTATTTTTAGCGCGTGGCATTACTGACCAGCAGGGACATTATACATCTAGTTTAGTCACCTGTCTGTAGACTGCTCATCGCTCCAGTGGCACAGAGCGTTACCCAGGGTACACCTATGGAAGTTGTCTACGCGTACCTGCAATAAAATTATGTGAGGGTAGTGAATATGGAGGTGTGGAAACACAGTGAGTCTTAAACCTAGCTCGAGCCTAATTTACCAAACCTTGGTGACAGTTGGGATAGTTTCCATTTAAGAGAAAGATATCCAAGACACTAGCCGGGATTTTAACCCGGGACTCCTAGGTTCGTAATCAGGTGCATTGACCACTACACCACGGGGCTGAATCTTCTAGCACTAAGCCATGCAGATAAAATAAATATCGGAACCACTCGAATTATGACTACTACCGCTCCATCTGAAGTCACTGGAAAAACAGACAACACGAGACTGATGACTTGGAACACGCAAACCACCTGCATGGGTGATTACGTGGTTTGTTTGTCACCACATGGACAGGCCATTAAACATGCCGGAGAGTACGCAGACTAAGGTGTAAAGCTCGTTTGATCTGGTTTACTAGTGAGGGAGAATTCAGACTTTTAATCCCGTTCAGGTGAACGGAGGGCGATTTTTTCTAAAGAAAAAACTCTTTACCTCTCTACCTTACCCATCCTAATTGTGTAATTATATGCGGATAGCCCAGACAAGTAGAAAAGCACGGTGCAATATAACAACCAAAACAAAATTTTTTTTCGCGTATTGCACTCTTTTGGAAATTTGATATTCAACCTGGTGTACGCGAAGACATCTTAGGGGTTACGACAAATTTAAAAAATATGTACCACCCCCCCATAGGTTTCCGATGTGGGCCTAATATTTGTCAGGAAGTGTTGTGGCCGAGGATAGGGAGGGTGAATGTATATGTGATTGTGTGGGTTCGTGATTGACGTGTGACTTGGGTTTTATGGTTTTTATTAGAACTACTATGTCTATTACAAACGTGATGTTGATAAGAGATATTAAAAGATAAGAAATAATTTAAAAAAGACTATTTAGAAGACTATTGTGGCAGAACGAAGTATTGCAAGGAATAACCAATGACCTGACTGACCTCTAAGTGACCTTACACGGTATATGAACCCCGGTACCCCTGGGTTCGAGTGGAAGCCCTCCAATACAAGTACTGATGTTCCGGCGTCCTAACCTACGTAGCCCCAAAACGGGCGGAGTGACCTCCTAGACTCGATGGTTATTAGTCAGCCTTGTTAGCTGGGTGAGATACACTACTATTTAACCTGGCTTTCGGCCTGGTTTACTGTAAGGAATGCTGACACTCTGTTTATGTTGTCAGCGCATAGATTCTATTTGTTTACAATATTATTTTATTATTAATATTATTTATCACCGCGTCTTACTACCCGTTCGGGTTATACTCTTTAAGTAATAATTACTCTAATGGATAAGGAATTGGGAAGGTTGAATTATAGGAAGTGAACCCGCATTTGCGTGGAGGGAGAGTGGAAAACCATTTAGGAAAAACCCGATCGAGATTCGAACCTCGATCTCCCCGTCCTCAGCAGTCGAGCAACAACACGACAAGCGCGTTATTCAACTACGCCACCGAGGCGGGTTTGTTTACAAGATAATCACAACACCTTGCAATACTCGTTTTGTCATTCACAATCCAGAGCACAACAATATTAAACAAGCACGCCTCTCAATTTAGGTCACGGGATTACATTATTGAATATTAGTGTTAGATTCCATCCAACTAATTAATTAGGGTCACATTGAAGTTTAGCCACAAGAGACATGAACGTTAATTATATTCAAACTGAGAGCGTAAATCTTACTTTAGATGTAGCCTATGTTATAGAACATGTATAGCTAGTATTATCCATCATCAACTACGGAGGATCATAGTTAAAGATAAATTATATCTGGGGTTAACAAACAAAAAATGTTTATTACCACTGCTTTAGAACATACATAGAGTCCAATTTTAATAGGAAGAACTTTATTTGACTACTAGAGATACCTTCACGTTTTCATACGTCAAGTCGTATTATGCGGCTGTAACTTTTGATAGTTATTATTGTATATTTCCAAATAACATTAATAATTTTGTAAATAGTCATCATTGTTGATCGTAAAAACAATTGTTTGAATTTTTTGATAGTTTTATTCTTGCCAAGACCGTCTCTCTGTCCTAGTGTTCACAGTTCCTGGTTATAGATCCAAAGTTCCCAGGTTCAATAACCGGAGCTTCCAGAATCTCTCTGTGAAGCATTGGGCCGAGAATGGGGTCAAACTCACGAGTACAAATATTGAGGAGCTACTTGAGTGAATAGGTAGCGCCTCAGGTCTAGAAAACCAGGATTAACGTCCGGAGGGTTTGATGTGCTGACCATGTGACACCTTATATCCTCAAGTGTTTGCACTATCTTCACCAACATCAGACGGTCTCTTGGTCAGTATAGCTCATTCGCGGGCTAACTGACCCCGTGGTGTAGTGGTCAGTGAACCTGGCTACGAGTCTAGGGGTCCTGAATTCGTTTCTCGGCTGGTACCATGGGTATTTTTTTTTCCCAGCGGTCATTAGGGTTTGGTAAATTAGTTTTAAGTGTTGCCACTGGTTACACACCCTCATACTCACTATCATCATCACCTCATCTCATCGGGACATGGAAAGAGCATCCACGGAAAAAGATGTAGGCCTACGATTAGTACATTCGTACAAATTTCAGGATTAAAGAATTTAGACTAGGCTAAACTAGTACATCCTAAGACTTTTTAGGATGTATCAATTCGGCATATATATAATGTATATGATTATTATCTTCATAATAAGCGTCATGGATCTTGGTTCACTGTTGTTCTGAGCAGGCGGTGCCCGCGTGTGTCAAAGCGGCGCGGCTCTTTGTTGTCACTGTTTCGTGTGACGTGCCCCCCCCCATCCCCCACATTACCACCCTTACCCCTTACACCACTCTTCGCGGCGGTCAACCGTGAAATAGTGCGGAGACATCTTCACACTCACGCGCACACACACACACACACACACACATTATGTGTAAGACGTGGCGGCCATGATGGAGAGTTTTATATGAGCAGCATTTTGGAGGTTTCCACGTTCTCAAGAGAACAGTATAGCGTAGTAAGTGGTTAGATGGAGCGCTATAGCATGTTTTAGGGGACCATGGTTCGATACTGGTTGATGATGTTGAAGTTATTTATTATAAGTGTCCGGACTAGTCCTGCTATCGAGTTATATATTATGTTTATCACCGCGTATTACTACCTGTTCAGGTTATGCCTATATATAATTACTCAAATACCCGCCTCGGTGACGTAGTTAGGTAACGCGCTAGTTTCGCGTTGAGCCAAACGGCTGAGGACGGGGAGATCTGAGGTTCAAATCTCAATCGGGTGAACTAAGGGTGGTTTTTCCTGAATAGTTTTCCACTCTCCGTCCACGCAAATGTTGATTCCCTTCCTCTAAATTCAACCTTCCCAATTCCCAACACATTAACGTAATTAGTACTTAAGCGCATAGCCCGAACGGGTAGTAAAACCCAGTGCTAGATAAAAAAACATATGGCTCTAGTGATGTGGGGATGAGGAAGGAATAATTTTAGAGGTAACCTACCCACTTGTGTGTGGAAGGAGAGTGGGAAACCATTGAGGAAAAACCACCTTAAGTAGGCCCAACCGGGATTCGAACCCCAATCTCCCCGTAATCAGCAAGCCTGTCCAACACGAGAGTGACGCCTTAGACCACTTGGCCGCTATAGTGGGTTGCTATTCAGTCAATTAATATTTATACGCTGGACTTTGATATGTAGTATTAGATATTGATTTAGTTTGTTTGTAAGTAGTGTAATATTATCTGCTTATTTCACTCATTTCGGTGGTAGAATGGTGTATGGTGTCACTTTCGCAATATACTGTAGTACCGATGATCGGGGTTTGAATCTTGGTCCAGTTAACTAACTACAGTAGCCCCATGGCTTCTTTGGTGCTGACTGACAGATGACAGCTTTAAAAAGTTACCAGACCAAATTACGTAGCCCTACACCGAACCAGATGATCTGAAAAAACGTGTGTTTAGCAGCTATCACTTTTGACGGTCAAAATTTAGGTATATATCGAAATTTTGACAGTCAGAAGTCAGCACCATAGAAGCCATGGGGCTACTGTAGTTTTCCACTACATCTTCACTTTAATTCTGGTACACGTCCTCCAAATTCAGCCTTCTTTATCTTTAACAAACTGGCGTAGTTAAAATATTATATGCGGTAACAAAACAAATTAGATGGTCCACATTTCTACTATTAATGTAAAATAAAAAAACAAGATTATTGATAGTCTTTTGTAATGGGGTGGGAAGGTTTTACAAGGAAATCATTTAATAAATCTACTCATATCAGTAGATAAATGTCACAACCATTATTTCTTTATTCAATATTTTGATTTTACAACAAATTTAAGAACTAATTTATAATTTAGGATAATTTTTTTTAACTATCATTATTTATTCATATTCATTTAAAGAACGTTAAACTCAACAACTAAAACGTTTAACCTCTTAAAAAGATGTATGTAAAAATAGTCCCAAGTTTTACACCACAAAAATCCTTCAGTTATTCAGATCCGAAAAGGAATGAGATATAAATGAGTGCTAAGTTCAACTTGAAATGCGAAATACTTTTTTCAAAGGTGTGAAACTTAATTAATGAGCGTCGCTTTCGACTAAGATTGTTGAAAAAATGTTATTTTTAAAGGTAAATTCATTTCTGAATTTACACAACTGAACAGATACTGTATAATTAACTTTAATCAATTTGATAAAGTTATTTAACTTCCTACAATCATGTGGTTCTTTATTTTTGCTCCCCAATAGTATTATTATTATTATTATTATTATTATTATCACCGCGTATTACTACCCGTTCGGGTTAGACGCACTTACGCTAATGTGTAATGGTAGGGTGATTTCGAGATGAAATGGAGGACCTACAGTTTAACGTGGAATCCGAACCACGGTGGAGGCCTGGCATTCCACACATTCACAAGTTGTGATTAATACAAGTCTTGTCAGAGGTGAAGTAAGGGTTTGGTAATCAGATAAATCTGTGCCGTGACCGAGGATTGAACCCCGGAACACCAGCACAGAAGTCCGACACCTTACCCCTAGACCGCCAGGTTACCCCACCAATAGATACGCAAGGTTTTAATCATTCAATATATTTTGTTTAGCTTTAATACATTGTGCATATGGCATTGCTTGGACGAGCCGACAATATTACTTGTGAATCGTGGTAACATTTTAGCACCAAGTTATCAGACCAGCCGGCTGGTGACGTTCCTGCCAGTCGGTAATAGGCTACACAATTAATAGGTCCCTGGAACCTATTGCCGACACGCCGTGGAACTTGCTCTTTCTTATCCCTGGTGGTAAGTTGCAGCCTATTAACGCAATGTAACTGTAATTCCCGTCCCTAACTTTAAATAAATACACTTTATTAGTGATTGTAAAATATCGATATTGGTACAATATCGGTGACTATCGATTATTTGAAATCATTATCGATAGTTTTGCATTAGCTATGTTTGGCTAGCAAAGTTTTTGCCTGCGACTAAAAACAGAAAACGTGAAGAATTTCTAAACGAACCTGTTTTCTATGGACAAAAGTTTTTTTATTGACGTTAAGTTAGTTATAACCATGAGAATCCCGTTATTATTTCGTAAAAAGTTTTACTGGATACTTGAAACATCAGTGGCGTATGAACGAGTGCTTTCAGCGGCAGGGACAATTATTTCATAAACAAAGAAATTGACTGAAACCCAAAAATGTTGATATGTTGTTGTCCCGACATCAAAACAAATCGTTGTTTAATTATTATTTTTCATCTAAATAAACGTTTATATTTAAGCCAAATTAATTTAGTTTTGTTTTACGTATAATTTTTTTCTTATAGTATTATTGATACTACCGATAGTTTCCGACTACTACACTTTAATTGCAAGGAAATTATGCCTATCCTGAAACGCCTCTTTTCGATAATTAGGCATCAATTTTATACATTAACTTTCAAAGCTTGAAATTATCCGATTTCAGTTTTCACATATTCATACGTCAGGTCACGTGACCTGTATCTGTCACTTTTGATGGATATTATCAGTTCCTATAAAACAATACTAATAATATAGTAAAATTTTATCAATGTTGAAAGTAAAAATTATGTTTGCATGTTTTTTTAAAGGTGCTTTAAATGCCTATTTGTAAGATCAAGGTATTTTATTTATTGTACACAGAGAGATAATACATGATAATACTAAATTATTTACTTAGATATATTTTTGTATTTTATACCTTAGTACAAATTATCGAATTAAAACTAGCCTAAGATATAGGTTATGAGTCATAAAAATAAGTACGAGTATTATTATTATATGCACTTAGAAATAGGATATAAATTATATAACTGGCTCAGAGGTTTTTAAAAGCATGATTTATTAGAATAATTAAGTTTATTTTTTTAAATTAAATGCATTATGAACTACAATTACTTAAAACGATCATTTATCTTCCAATTTCAAAATAATATACATATTTAATTAGTTTATAAACACTTAATTTTAACAAAAAGATGTTTTAGAAAATGCTAATCCTATTAACATTAGACAAATAAGCAAACCTATTTATTTAAAGATAGAAAAAAGATATTAATTCATTCTTTCCTTATAAAAGGTTGATTTAAAAAAATAGAAGGAAAAATAATATGTTTTTCAAACTCGCGTTTTAAGTAAAGACGTCCCTCTTCTCCCTTCCCCTCCTCGAAGCTTCCTCGCCCTCAAGTCAGGGTATGAAACGTAACAACACAAAAATTACCCCTTCGAGTGAATAATAAGTTTTTGACAGCTGCCCACACAAACAAGCACTTTTCATTCACCCTTCTTTTCCCCTGCTTGGAGCGTTAGGCCTCTGTCAGTCAAAAATGAAACACGGTAAAATTGTATATATATATATATTTTTTACTATTCTACTCGATTGTGTTTTGTTGCTATGACTTGTATGCATTTTGCAGGCTACTCAACGTAAAATAATAAAAATAATACTCGTGCTTCAATGTGAGAGTTTTATTATGGGTAAATCGCCACGCTGTGTGTGTAGGGGAAATAGGGGTGGGGCGGGGGGAAGTATTATGTAGTCTAAATGTATCCCTTTTTCAAGTGAACGTTTAAATTTTTGAATGACGTTAGGATCAGAACAAAGCTTTTTTTTTTTGTTTCATAAAACGAGTTTACTGATGTGTGCTTCTATTTTTTTTTTCATTTTTTAAATCGGTTTCTGAAAGGATTCGCCATGACACACTATTCAAGAGGAGTGTTGGAGCATTTCCTAGTTTAAATGTGCCGTGCTTTCGGAACGAATGATATCGAGGGGTTTCACTAACACAATAATTATATTAGCCCCCCCTTAGACCCCCCCCCCCCCGCCTTACAACGCCTTCTTTGTTGTATCGATCCTAGCCGACGTTCACCTCTGTGCCAAACCAACTAAATAATATGAACGTCTATCATCTGGCTGGCTGATTTCACCGAGGGGAGGGAGGAATATACTCAATAAGCTAATATAATTACTATTTTGAAATATATATATTTTTTTAACTGTCGCTACTCACTACCTCAGTGGGCTGATATGTCAGAATGTATTTAGTGGGTTAGGCGGCTTCATATAGTTGTAGGTTCTTTATGGTCGTTAATTTATTTATTTATCGGGTGACCTGGCGGTCTAGAGGTAAGGTGTCGGACTTTTGTACTAGGGGTCCGGGGTTCAACCCTCGGTCCCGGCACAGATTTATCTGATTACCAAACCCTTCCTTCACCTCCGACAAGACGTGTATTAATCACAACTTGTGAATGTGTGGAATGCCAGGCCTCCACCGTGGTTCTGATCCCACGTTAAACTGTAAGTCCTCCATTTCATCTCACAATCACCCTACCGTTACACATTAGCGTAAGTGCGTATAGCCCGAACGGGTGGTAAGACGCGGTTCTAATAATAATAATAATAATAATAATAATAATAATAATAATAATAATAATAATAATAAATAACCCATCAAATAGGCTTTTCCCCATCTGAGTTTGCCATCATTAATTACTAATAATTTGCTTGGCAAGTTGGCATAACACTGTTTAAACCACAATAACAAATATTATACAAACACTGAGGTACTGCTGATGTAAAACAAATGACGGTAGCGGCTTAGATTAGAACTACATCATACTTGGACACTTTTGCTAAAACAACAGGTGTCAAGATAACATAAATTATTTAAAGTGAAGTCGGCTTTTGTAATAGAGCTACAGTAGCCCCATGGCTTCTTTGGTGCTAACTGACAGCTCACAGCTGACTTCTGACAGTCAACATTTAGGTGTATATTTAAATTTTGACTGTCAAACGCAATAGCTGCTAAACACATGTTTTTGTAGATCATATGGTTAGGCGTAGGGATACGTAATTTGGTCTGGTAACTTTTTAAAGCTGTCAGTCAGCACCAAAGAAGCCATGAAGCTACTTTACCATATCCGGAGCCTGGAAAAAGAGAACATTCTAAAAATGACGGGCATAATATTTATAGATGGATATAATCATCTGATTTGATTTTTATGTTTTTTATTATTATTTGGGGTATTTGACGAGAGCTCTCTGAAACAACTAATTCTATTGACACACGACTAGTAAACTAAACTAACTCTAAACTCTTAAACATATACAACACCCATTCCCTAGACCACCAATTTATCACTATGCAACATGTTCACAAATAATGAATTTGTTTGCTTGTGCTTGGAATCGATCCAAGGAACCCTATACCAGTAAAAATACACCACCACCAACTAAACTACTATGTTAAACAGCTCTCTTAAATGGAGTAGGCTTTATTAGAAAGAGAAAATAAACAATATTTTAACCAATAACACACAAATCCGCGTCGTTGGACACGCTAAGCATCTGGGCAGGTTTTCCTTTGACGAGGAGATTGTGGATCAAATAAGGCAAACTGAGATTGTATTTTTTCATAAATAAGTTTCCCACTCTTAGCGAATACGAGATTAAATTTTCTCTAAAATTCGTTCCTACCCCATTAGTACATATATTCGCGCAGACTGGACTCAGTGGTGTAACTATAAGGTGGCGTAGGTGGCAAAATGTCGCAGGCCCCTCGCCCAAAATGGGGCCCATCACGTAGGCCCACCCACCCAAAATTAATTTGATAAGAGATTAATTAAAGTATTGTCTTTTAAGGCTGTTTTTTGTGTAAATATCTTATTATTCAACAACAACAAAAACTACTATCACTTCATTGTGTGTAATTAAATCATGGTCTACAAAAAAATCTATGTGGCTTACATATTTTTCTGTAAAATCAGTATTTAACAAGATACAAATAAATCTAAAATTTTTTTTATAGGAATCATAGAAAATTCGCAAGAGGAATTTTAAAGGTCGCTGTTTTATTTACCCTTTTAAATGTTAATATTTATTATAATTTTGCGTTTAATATTTATTAATATAGCCTGATTCAATTTAGATAAAGTTTTTTTACATTATATAGTTGGTGTCAACTTTTCATTAGTAATTTTATTAGACAAATGTAGACATGTATTACGTAATTTATAAAGGAATTCCAATGTTAAATGTTAAATGTCAATGTTATTTATTATCATTTACAACAATTACAAATAAGATATTTTTTTAAAGGGGCGGGGGGAGCTTTCTTTTGTTGAGTGGGGGGGGCAACATGAAAGTTTGTCCACGGGCCCATTACTGTCTAATTACGCCTCTGGCCGGATGGGTAGTAAGACGCATACACAAACCGGCAGAATATTAAAACGTAGTGGAAGAAAAATAAACCCCTAGAATAAAAGGTTGAACTAACCACCACAAGACGTTTAAAAAAATGTTAAAATCTCGCTTCACAAAACTCTCCCCCAAAGAGATGACTTCTCTCTTGAGCTGTCTATAACACACACACACACACACACATCATGTAGTAGTGTGTTTGCAGCGCGCCGTTCGAAAGTGAATACTTGTATGAAAACCCCCCAGGAGCGGGTAACGATTCCCTCGTATCCATTTGGCGCAGTCAATGTTAATTAAGCAGTCCATTGTGTTCTCTATTCCCTCGCCTCAGCGCCATTTTATGTCCGCAGATTGATTCAAATTACCATAACAATGGAGACCTGTCCATCAACAATGTAACAACTGAGCGGAGGGGTTTTGAGGCGACGTGCGATCGGTTGCGGGGTAAGGGAGGGGGGGAGAGAATGTGATACTCTGAGTACGATACGAACAACCCCTCTTATAGTTTATATTAACAACGGACAGATCCTTGCAATTTATTCTTAGAGCATAATATCATGTTATGAATCTACTCCCCCGCTTTACAAAGTGATAATATTAAATGTTGCGCAACTAACAGCATTGCCTCATAAAAAAGACATGCATCATTTAATTACAAATACAATAATCACTTCTGAGTCGTTTGTGAGAGCGGTCATGTATCTTCATATGCATACCATTTGTTAATCTTTGCGTTAATCAGGTTTGTTCATGCAAAGTTTGTATTATATTCAGATCATAGTAATGGATAAAACAAATTATTTACGCTTATACGTTTACGTTTTTACGATACTCCTTCGTTTAAAATATTTAAAAGACTTGATTAATTAACTAATCCAATTCTATAAAAAAATTAGATTATTATTTTCGAGTATAGTTGTTATTATTATTAATAATAATAATATAATAATATTTAGCACCGCGCATTACTACCCGTTCGGGTTATACGGTATAAGTACCAACTACACTAATGGATTAGGAATTGGGAAGGTTTAATAAGAGGAAGTGAACCCGCATTTGCGTGGAGGGAGAGTGGAAACCCATTTAGGAAAAAACACCCCCAGTTCACCCGACCGAGATTCGAACCTCGATCTCCCCGTCCTCAGCAGTCGAGCTTAACACGACAAGCAGCGTTAGCCAACTACGCCACCGAGGCAGGTCCTGTTAGTATTATTAGCACCGCGTCTTACTACCCGTTCGGGTTATACGCACTTACGCTAAAGTGATGTGAGATGAAATGGAGGACCTACAGTTTTCTATTAAATTATCTATTTCGGTGTTTTTCAAACGGTGCTCCTCGTAACTTTAGGGCTCTGCCGTGATTATTTCAGAATCCATAAGCCAATTTTAGAATATTCTTTAATTGTTTTTCACATTAACAGCATCATTAATTAAGATTGCCTTTTTCTTTTCTCAAATCTGAATCAAGGACATTTTTGTCGACGGTGAAGACAAAACCTGTGATGTTTTACGCTTGGAATGTTTACTTTCACTCGACACCTCGGAGAGAAAGTATTGTGATCGTCAGAAAAAATTGAACTAGTGATTTTTATAAATGTCGACGTTTCATGATCCCATGAAACTGAACATGTAGTTTTCGCAATGTCGTATTCCTGTACGTACCTCGGGCTAGAGCCGAAACTATTTTAGCAATTGGGCTAAGACTTGGTATCTTTGGTTTTAATAAGGTCCTGCCGGGGGGTGTTTGTAATTAGATTTCTAACCCTAAATTAAGCGTAGTTTACTGAAGGGCAAAAAGAGAAAAAAATATCTGTTTTCTTGAAATTAGCTCTAACGATTTTGATTAAATTTTATATCCAGACAATGTTTATCATTATAAAACAAGATATAAATACTAATTTTCTCATGAAAATGAATTTTATGGTACTTTAATTATGGTCATCTTACCAATTTTGATAATTTCTTCGCAACTACATATTTGAGTACGAAATAACTTAGCATTGTAAAATTATAGTACTAGTAAAGATAAATTATCTTTTATTTGAAATATTTTTATAAAACCAATAGTTTCTGATCAATAATCAATACTTTTTAATCATGTTTTGAAATTGAATTTGATTCTTACGCTCATATTGGTTTCTCTTTTCTCGATTTTCTGTAACAGGGTTCTTAATTCCTAATGCCAAAAAGTAAGTAACTGTGTATATTGTTTCATTAATGATCTTTGGTGTAGTGTTTTACAACATTTCACGAATTTTAAGAGTTTTTATTTATTGAAGAGGGAGATAGTTTGTGCGGTGAACCGTACGATTCATTTTAATTTTACATTTGTAAAAATTAACTGTCACCATTAAATGTTCATAATATTAGCATAAAAAATATTATAAGGGCTTCAGCATGTTTTTTTTATGTGTGCACAAAAGCTCCTTAGGCCTAAAAAGTTTGGGTGCTCCTGATCTAGCTCTCAAATAAGACCCTTCCTATTGAAGTTGGATTGCAGGCCTACCTTCTAATATTCCCACTCATATTCTATCTTGTATTCCTTCAAAACGTCCGCCTGCAATTTGATATTGGTTCAGTCCTGATGACAAACAAATCTAGATCCTTAGCAACGCCTCCTCTTTAACGGTATTTTCGAATTCACTTTGGAAATTCGGACATGTTATTTAATTCTCATAAGTCTGAGTAAATGATAGGTCTATATCAAAGCTCCATGCAGTCACCTTTCCTAGTTTCCAGCCGAATATATTATTCACAATCGAGACTGGTTCAGAATAACAAGGTTTCAACTCATGTTTTTGGGATTAGCTACTGATTCATATTGCTTGGCGTAGTATAACATTGAGGATGACCTGTGTTTTTGTTGTAACCTTTTTAAACGTTTTATTATCTGAGATCAAGACCGACTCAATATTTTTTTTTTGCCTAGAGCAACTTTCATTCTTCAATCACATACATTTAATACGAATATTGTCAAATGAGCTCGAAAGGAAATAATTACAAGACAAAAATTCATGGATATCTGTTGTTTTTCTTGATTATTGATAATCGTAGTCATACAAAAACAATATTTATACTCTGTTTTTGGACTACTAATGTGGGAGTTTAGGAAACGTGAGTTAAGGACAGTGTTTTTGCAGTTTTTAATGTAAAACTTTTTTTTTTGCTCAAAATAAATAAAATATTTCCTCAGTAGAAACATATAGCCTAGTTTAATTTTCTTCGCATGGTGATATCAAAAGTTGTTGAATATCTGTCATCAGCATAAAGGTATTAGATGAAAAACTTTTTAAATGAAGAGAAAAAGTTGTCATCAAATTACGGGACACTCTTGTCGGATATTTAACAAATGTTGAGGTCACTTTGTAAATAAATGAAATTCTACAGTTCTACTGGAACAATATTAAAGTCATTTTGGCCACAATTAATGCAAAAATACTAATTTTTTCTCGCGTACCCTACAAACCCACCTTAAGCATCAGTAAGATGATGGTATTAAAATTTATTTAAAGGTAAATTAAGTTGAAAAACAATAAAATTAAATTAAGATCCTTGATGTTTTTAAAATTTAGTTTCTAACTCTTATTTAATACCAGGTTAAAACGTTTCTTCCAGGCATAACCTTTGAGCATTTGACTATAATAGGTCTACAATTAAAATATTACTATCATTATTAGCACCGTGTCTTACTACCCGTTCGGGTTACACGCACTTACGCTAATGTGTAATGGTAGGGTGATTGTGAGATGAAAATGGAGGACCTACAGTTTAACGTGGGATCCGAACCACGATAGAGGCCTGACATTCCACACATTCACAAGTTGTGATTAATACACGTCTTGTCAGAGGTGAAGAAAGGGTTTGGCAATCAGGTAAATGTGTGCCGAGACCGGGAATTGAACCCCGGACCCTCAGCACAGAGGTCTGACACCTTACCCCTAGACCACCAGGTTACCTTACAATTAAAATAACAAAAACTGTAACAATTCTCGAAACGTAGTTTTTACACAACTTGACACACCATAGGCTTATAAGGTTTCAGCCGCTTAGAATCCGAACTAAGAAGTCAAGGGTATCAACATTGTAATTGGCCGGCCTCTTGGTCTCATTACCTTCATTCCTAGTTTTTGATCTGGAGATCCCGGGTTCGATTCCCAGACGTACAACAGGCAATTTTTTCTGAAGGAGTATTTTTCATATGGTTATCTTAGTCTGGTTTAATTATGTTTAAGACTTCTATTGGCACCACATAGTAATCATCATCATCATCTAATCTAATCGAAGTAACTGTGCCTACATGGTACCCCAACCTCTGAAGACGGTTACATCTGAAAGGAATGTCTAACCGACAAACTCTGGCGGGATAAACTGTTTTAAAACTATTATTATGAAATTAACTAGCTTAAAGAGCATAAGGCGTCTTGTAAAAAAGATTTATAGCTGTAAATAAATTATTTTGATCTGAATATGATACGAACGTTGCATTAACTCACATAAATTAACACAAAGATTAACAATTCTATTTTAAAATAGTCCTAGTAGAGACACAAGTTGTAGTGAAACGTTAATGTAAATTAGCACAATATCAAATATGTAAGAACAATTTACGCATATTATTATAATTTTAGGTTTTATTAAAGAGAGAATCGGTGGCAAATTGGGCGATCTTCCGCGTCACTCACCCCTTGAGGTGTCCCTACCTGAGACCTCCTGACCACAAGGGACTCCATACCCTACCCTGTAAGATAAATATTCACTAGAAGTCTTCTAGAATCGCTTCGGTGGAAGCGTTGTCTAAGGCGCTACTCTCGCAGTTGACTAGATTGCCGAAGACGTGGAGACCGAGGTTCGAATCTTGGTCGGGTGTACAGAAGGCGGTTTTATTCAAAATTATCCACTCTGACTCCATACAAATGGAGGTACACTTTCTCTAAATATAACCTTACTAATCCCTAAAACCATTAGTGTGATCAGAATATAAACGAATGACCCGAACGGGTAGTAAGACTTGGTGCTAAGAAAAAAAAAAGTGTCCTAATGGAGTTCAAACACGGCCCCGTTGAGAACTTTGATCTCGCTGATCTACAGCAGCAGTCTTACCCAGAACTTTACAAACTGGTTTATTGAATGATTGCTAAACAGTGTGTGTTGTAACATTGTCGTCCTGATGATGTTTGCTGTTGATGTCCCAACATTTCAAAACACGAATATTGATCTTCAGTATTCCTTTAGATCCTCTATAATTTGTGTGCGAAGGTATTTGAAGAAGGTTATCGGTTTGAAATCTAAAAGCAATTCAAAATATCAATTTGTTAAACAAAAAACAAATAGATTTTCAAAGTATCTTTTTTTTTAACTTTTAAAACCACTTTTTATAATACAATAAAGGATATTACATGTATGTGTGTAAAGTCCCCAACAAACTATCAACAACTTTTTCGTAGATATATATATATATAGTTTAAGATTTAATATCAATTTAGCGCATAGCCCGAACGAAGGGTAGTAAGACGCGGTGCTAAATAAAAAATATCACTTTATCCAAATTATATATTTAGCATATTGGCCTACATTTTACCCTAGACTCCGTGTATTCAAATAAACTTTCAAGTTTCACTTGAAATATTAAGGTGGGATGGAAGAGATCGTGAAAAAAAACCCACTTTTTTTGCAGGTTTTATGGCAAAACATTTTTTTGGTCAAAAAAAAAATTATTGCTCCAGTACAAATATAGAATTTAATTTCGTTTATATGGTGACCTAAAAATGTTTTGAATATCTGTCAGGGCTGTTATGGAATTTAATGACAACTTTTTCTCTTCATTTAAAAAGTCTGTTAGATAATGCCATCATGCTCATGACAGATATTCAACAACGGTTGATATCAACATGTGACGACAATTAAACTCTATGCTTGTATTGGAGCAATATTTTATTTATTTTGGCCAAAAAAATGTCCCGGTATAAAAACTGCGAAAACACTGGTCTTTTCTCGCCCCCTATTCCATCCTACCTTAAGCTTTGTTATAGAGATATTTTTATTTAATATATTCTAAACTATCTGTAAAATATATTTCGCCAGTATACTACAGTTACAAAAAAAATTTTATTATTATTTTGTTATTAAGTTACTAACATTAGTGGCACGCTAATTTTACTAATTGAAAAGTTTAAATATTTTTTTAATTAATTCAACAAACAATGACGACTAAACATTACATTACATGTGCTATTAGTTTTTTTTATCACCGCTTCTTATTGCCTTTTCAGGCTATCCGCATTTATGATAATTACTCCAATGACGTAGGGAGCGAGTTGTTAGCGCCATTTCAAAAAAACGTGGTTGTAAGTGTTCACGCCAGTCGGCGAGTCAAAACCCTTGATACTATCAACTGGAAGTCATTAAGAGGACATGACGTTTATCTTTCAATCGGTCCTGTCTCAGAACTACTAGTATGAAGGAATATTGGTGAGCTAGGTTAGGTTAGGTTAGGATAGGTTAGGCTATGTTCAGGCTGGTCATTGACCTGGTAGGCTGTATATATTCTGCCTGGGGGGGAGGAGGGGAAGGGGAAATAAAACCCAAAAATTAAACATTTACTAATAAGTAAATTATCACTAAACAAATTTCTCCTAAAAAAATAAGTATATCTTTTTAATGTTTTATGTAATACACTATCCATACATTCAATATGCCGGACACCATTACCATTCCGAAAAAAAAGTTACTCATACGAAATATTTAGTAAAACCGGGGGGGATTAAACAAATATGAAATATTTTTGTAAGTAGTATACAATAATTTTTTTAATGTTAAGTGGGTGAAAACACACAAGATTATTTTTACCAGGGTGCAAACACACACGAGCTCAACCAACACCTAGCCATGGGGTGGAGATGAGGTAGGAACCATTTAAGAGGTAGGTCTATCCATCCGCATTTTTGGGGAGGGAGGGTGAGGAAACCATTAAGAAAAAGCACCCTTAGTATGTAAAAGGATTTGTATAAATTTGTATAGTTGCGAGTAAAAGAATCTTTAAAAAAGTACGCAATTTTTATTAATAAAATTAATTTACTAAAAAAGTGTTCTCTTTGCTGTTTATGACGTAGTAGACATGAAAAAAAAACCTTTGTCGCTGGTATCAAGTCTTAAACGACCTTTTTTTCATTCAATTTTAAATATGTTTACTTTGATTTTTTCTTTCTTTAGATCTTAGGATTCAAATTTGGATTCGAAATTAGGAAGCCAATTTAAGATTTATATTGGAGAAATACCTAATTTGACCCATCTATAATCACTATAGATAGACCGGAGTAGGAAAAACTCATATTATAATGTGAAAAAAAGCATTAATTGTTACTGTCTTAAGTACAAACATTCTGAGAATATATTTGAAAAAACACCTTCAGAATTTTTGTACATTAAAAAACAATATATTTGAATGAAGTTGACTAATTTTTTTGGGCTACACACTTATACTATATTAATAACGCTGATGATTTTAGATATTAGGAAGGTTATATTTAAAGGAATTGTACTCGCATTTGAGTGGAGAGAAATAACGGAAAACAATTTTGGAAAACTACCCTCAGCACACCCGACCAAGGTTCAAATCTCCCCGTTATCGGTGTTCTAGTCTAGTGCAAGAGTAGCGCCTTAGACCATGCGGCCATCGAAGCGGGTAACTACTTGTTCTTTATGGGCCTATACCTAGCTGCTGTCGATAATTTTCTTCCGATACTCCATCCTTAGTCATGCTACGTCAAGCACTTGTCTGAAACTGAGCTTCTGTTGTGATGGGT
>CABFOW010001938.1:82100-93242 GCA_902141385.1 Timema californicum
GGGGGGGGGGGATATGGTTTTGTTGAATTGTAACGACACTGCTTGCGCGATTATTCGTCTAGTTGAGCTCTTAAGGCGGCCCCACACATGCGCTAACGAATATTTATTACTTTAATTGAATTTTCATAACCGATTGTTCACTGAGCATTTAATTGTAGAACGCTCTGTACACACAATACTCTATATTCGTTGATCGTGTACATACATGCTAGTACACCATGGGAAACCAAATGTCCGTGTAGAATATAGGTTATAAGATTGTTAACTAAAAAGGTAAATAATTGCTATAAACTATTGGTTAAAAAGTTTGTTTATCTTAATGTTTATCTTATGGTAGCCGCCTTGGTCAGCGAGAAAGTATCAATCGCTTTCAGGTCACGTGGCTTAGAACACAATGATCTGTGTCATTTTATGGAATTCTTCCGTATTCTGGCAAAGCTTATATTCCCTTTGGCTCTTTACTGACAACCACCCTTCGTCATGTCATTAAGAAAGAGTGGAAAGAAAATTACAAAACTTCTTATCTCAAGGTCAAGAATAAATCGCTGGTAGTTGTAAAATATCTTGAAATTTTCTGTTGTGAGCCTATAACACAATTACTTTATTTTTTGAGGGGTTAAATCTATATGCCTTTTTCATCAAGCCTGGACTCATATCTCCGCGAATATGATTAAAAAGTCGTTTAAAATGACTGAATTTCTATTAATAGAACACAATAGTTGTTAAGGAAAAAGATCCCTGTTGGAATCCTTCGACTTTATTTTGGCGTCAACCATATTCTGAAATAAAACATCGAAGAATTTAATATTGCGTTAGAAATGAACGTCTGCGCGATAATTTCTCGCCTTACCTCTGTTTTCAATGAAGATGGTACAATGGTAAACTGGCGCTAGAAAACTTTATATTTCCACGAACTTGGAAGCAAACCAGTTGGTCTCAAAGCTCTAATCTCCACCCGCTTGTGATTTTATTGATTGCTTTTTATATTTTAAAAGCATTCGAAAAGATGCTATAAATGTATTTGGTTTCTTCTTCAATTCTGCACTGTTGCAATCAAACTTAACTTTATTTTTTTTACTCAACGACCTATTGAATATGCTCGTTAACGAAACTGCCTGCCTGCATCAATATACTCTCAGGCGATTATTCGTCCGGTGTGGTAGGTTACCGACTATAGGCGTAACAATGCTCGTTATTCGCTATGCATGACACATATTCGTACATAGTGGGAGAATAACACATGTATGGAGCCTTCTTTACTAGGGATGGGCCAGATCGGTTCTGCTGGGTTACTAGAAAGTCGGGTATCGGTTATTAGTTATTTATGTTAAAACAAATCTTACACACATACATAAATCGCTCTCCTGTTAGAACGTGGGTTTGTGGGGTAGAGGGATCCGACCTAAGTTTTGAGACAACCACGCTATAACGTTTTAACGATTACGCTACTATCCTATATATTATTTCTGTTGTCAATATCTCTTTTTCTCAACTAATACAAAACCTACAGCGATGAATAAGGTATAAGTGGATAGGATTTTTTTTACAGACTTCTGACACAACATACTCAGTTTACGTTAAAACACATTGTTTATTTAAAATTTAGGTTAAAACAAAAATCTAACAATATTTTTGTATCAGTTACAGAAAATAAACTCTCTTTGCTATTTTGTGTATACACTTCGCCGAGTATTTAATCCCAACAACCCAACAAAACACTAAATCTTTGGGTGGGGGTGAGGGGATGGTTTAATGTGCGAAAGTTTTCCACTGGTCATCTAGTCATTTTTAATTATTTTTTTCAACGTATGCCACCAGGTTTTGTCGACTAGATATTCCTGGCCTTATACTAACGTTGGCTGGCATGTAGCCGTCTTCTGACGATGGGTCACCATGCAGGTGTGATTGAGATGAGATGATGATTATGATGATGATGATTCTGTGGTACCAGTATAAGTCTTAATCCTACCTTAAACCTAATTATTCAGACCATGGCAACAATCTAAACAATTCCCCTTTGAGAAAAATAACTATGGTACCACCTAGAATTGAAGCCGGGTATTCTAGATTAGTATCCAGAAATTATGATCCTCAGACCAAGAGGTTGGCCAATAGTATTGTAATATTACACTATTGAACACGATAAACATGGCTACTGCTAACATAAGGAAAGTTACTGACGAAACAAAGTTTAATACAATATAATTATTATAACTTCCTACTGAATGTACAGTGCAAACACGATTTTAGAAAATACTTTCATTTTCACGTAAAAACAATTAAGTTGAGTCACCATAAAATATGGTTGTATTGTCCAACAGGTTCCTTTAGTAGGAAAGACACCCTCAGTGCGAGGTTTGCTGCAGTAACCCTTCTCTCTCTCTCTCTCTCTCAATTCCATTCAAAGACATGGGTATAAAGAAAGTACTAAGTAGGCCCACTCCGGTGGCCGCATGATCTAAGGTACTACTCTTACAGTAGACTAGACTGCCGATGATGGGGAGATCGAGGTTCGAATCTTGGTCGAATGTACGGGGAGTGGTTTTTCCAAAATGGCTTTCCACTCCTTTACCCTCTCATACCACGTAAATCTGAGCACACTTCCTCTAAATATAACCTTCTTAATCCCTAAAACCATTAGAGTAATTAGTACATAAGCGAACAACCCGAACCGATAGTAATACTTTGTGTTGAAAAAAAAAGCTAATAATTTGGTGAAATGTTATCAATGTTGACCGAGAGAAATGTTTGTTTGCGCGCGTCACACTACACCAAATGGCGCCAGACGCGAGCACTCCTCTGGAAGCGGTATTCACGCGAGCACTCCTCTGGAAGCGGTATACACGCGAGCACGCCTCTGGAAGCACTATACACGCGAGCACTCCTCTGGAAGCAGTATTTGCTCACGCGGTTATAAATTCGTGTGACATGTTGCATTCTCTTTTACTCGTTACTGTAAAATAAAATATTCTTTAATATGAATTAACTAATCCTAAATTTTTACTTTCCACAAGTATGATCCTTAACTTATGTTACAAAAATATTTATGTCATTCTACGAACTAATAGTAAACTTGTAAACAGTTTTTCATTGCTCTTTTCAACAATTGTTTTTGCGAACAGCACAAGGCTAAGATAAAACTGTCGGCTAATTTTTATTAATACTAATAACTAATGATTAATATTAATAACCATCCACTTAACGGCAAACAAAAACTATCTCGTCTGCAATATTTTATAGTATTTCAAACATGTCAGTCATTTTGTAGCAAAACATCTATATTCACGTCTGACGCGTTCTAGCAAATCACACCGTTAGTGATGAGGAAACGTTGAATTTAGATTAAATAGGCCCGTATTAGCCTGGAGAGAGAGAGTGGAAAATAATTTGGGGGATGGGAACACCTGCAATTCACCCGAACGGGAATCAAAACCCTAATCTTCCCCTCATAGGTAGTCCAGTATATTGTGAGAGTGACACCTTAGACCATTCGACCACTGAAGAGGATCACAAATAAATTTAAAAATTTAAATATGAGTTTGCAATTTTTAAAATATAATTTTATCTTGATTCAACATTTAGAAAACAGGATGAGGTGAAGACATAAAAGATATATTTTAATGTGTGAGTAAGGACAAGCAGAGGAAAACACTAAGTATATTCCACGTGAGAGCACAATTTCTATACAGCCCCTGTCTGCACCCTAACGTGGGAAAACAGTCTTAATAGTAGTAGCATCAAGGATGTCGTCGTAAGGTTATGAGCGTGGAAACTGAACCTTACGGTAGGAGGGCTGTTGGTCGGTTCTCAACCCGGCAGGTCGGAAGTGTCGCTACCATTTGACGGCTCATTGGCAGTCCGAGAGCGTGAAGTTGGATCGCTGAGAAGCTAACATCGGGTCGCTTACAACGGAGGACATGTTCCCTATGTGGTCTCCTCTTTGATCCTCGCCGACACACCACCGCTGCGTGAAACAACGAGATATGCGAGAGGGTGTAGGGGGAAATTAATTATTCATTTCTACTTTTAGGGGGGAAAATAGATTTAAAAATCTGTTGGAATCATTAATTAGTATATAATTCCCAAAATGGTCGTGGAGGGTATGCAATGAGACCATTTGGATTTGCGATGTATAGGCCTATACATGATTACACTTAACAATAACGTTACACGTTTCGGTGTCTATATGATCCAAGGTGTCATTATTCTCATGAATTGTACTGACGATTACACGCAGATTTAGGTAGGAGTCCTGGTCGGGTGTACCGAGTTGTTTTTCCTAAATAGTTTCCCACTAGTCCTCTTCGCAAATTTGAGTACATTTATATAGAATTCGGTCTAGGGGTAAGGTGTCAGACTTCTGTGCTGGAGGCCGGGGTTCAATCCTCGGTCCCGACACAGATTTATCTAATTACCAAGCCCTTCCTTCACCTCTGACAAGACAACTTGTGAATGTGGGGAATGCCAGGCCTCCACCGTGGTTCGGATTCCACGTTAAACTGTAGGTCCTCCATTTCATCTCACAATCACCCTACCATTACACATTAGCGTAAGTGCGTATAACCCGAACGGGTAGTAAGACGCGGTGCTAATAATAATAATAATATATAGAATTCTACCTTATTCATCCCTACTCCATTAATTTAAATATTCGGATAGCCCTAATGGGTCGTAAGCTACGGTTTTCACACAAAAAAAGTTATCAATGGCGTAATCTGATGAATAGACATGAGTAGAGTTGAAGGCCGGCCTCTTGGTCTAGTGTTCAGCGTTCCTAATTGCTAATCTAGAGGTCCCGGGCTCGATTCCCGCTGGTAACATAGATAGACTATTTCTCCTGAAGGGGTGTTTTGTTTACCCCCGCGTATTACCACCCGTTCGGGCTATACGCCTATGTACTAATTACAATAATGTGTTAGGGATTAGGATGGTTTAATTGAAAGGAAGCGCACCCGCATTTGCGTGAAAGGAGAGTGTAAAACCCTTTAGGGGAAACCCACCGACAGTGCGCCCAACCGTGATTGATCTCCGATTTCTACCATCTTCAGCAGTCTAGTCTGACACGAGAGTAGCGCGTTAGAGCAGCGGGTCTGAATATGAATTGGTTCCTATGTTTACCATAGTCTGGTTGATTAGGCTTAAGACTTTACTGTCACCACATCATCATCATCATCATCTCATCGGGTGAAGTAGCCTCACCTATATGATGTCCCAACCTCAGAAGCCGGTTACATATCCGCCCCTGACAGTAGGAGATCAGGAATGGCAAGCCAACAAATAATTGTGGCATACGCTAAAAATTAAAAAGTTGTTTAAACCAAATGTATTCACATTATCGTGGAGAGGAGAATGGAAAACCATCAAGGACAAAAAAAAACTCATTACAATCAATCGAGTTTCAACACCCGATCGCCTCGTCATCGTCAGTTAACTTTATTTCAACCCCCTGAAACCGAAAAAGGTGTTTTCGCGATGTTGGCTGTCTGTCCGTTTGTCCGTCTGTCTGTTTCTCGGCCTAGAGCCGAGCATATTTTACGGATCACGATAAAACTTGGAGTAACACTATACAAAACCTAGATACCAAGGTGTTATTAAAATTAGATATCCAGCCCTAAAACTAAGGGTTGTTTACTGAAAGAAAAAAAGAGAAAGAATCAATTTTCTTGAAATCCTCTCTAGATATATTTATTGAATTTTGTATATAAGAACTGTTTAACATTTCAAACAAAATTGTTACTCTTATTATCAGATAAAAATAACTTTTAGGGTAGGGGGACTACTTTACATAAGCATAAATTTCCAAATTTTTTCATATCTCCTAGTGTATTAGAGATGTTCCTCTTTTATCAATGTTTTTGTAACATTGTATATTACCGGTATTTCATATATGCTCTTTTGTGGAGTGTTTCTGCAACAATTCACCCTCTAGTGTTTAAAAGGGATTAGGAAGGTTTAATTTATAAGAAGTCTAACCACATTTGCGTGGAGAGAGCGTGTAAAATCAGTTTAGGAAAAAACTAATTACACCCAACCTGGATTCGAACTCTCTTACACACATCACCGGCAATCTAGTCTAATGCTAGGGTGACGCCTTTGAATATTAGACCACGAAAGCAGATAAATAATAGCTAACGACTCCGATTTGTATTAATATTATTAATAATTGTAATTAGGGATATGCTAAGCTTTGAAATGTCAAAGTCTAAGCCCATATCGCTTTCACTTTGACTTCGATACCCACAATACCCTTCGGGTATTCTAAACATTTCAAAGGAAGAACACGTTGATACTATTACGAACATACTTGGATTATCTCCCTAAATATGACATATTTCGACATAAAACAATTTTTAGATCAGCCCCCAAATTGTATTTTAATGGGGAATAGCGATTGAATAACATATATAACTTGGGCGTAGAATGATTCAAATATGGCAGCATAAAATAATATATTGTGTTTGGTTTATTTCCTCCAAACCTCTCTCTCTAAACAAATTGACTTTAAATAAAACTCCACGGCGTAAGTCCGCAAGTGAGCTATACCAACCGGGCGGCCGCCATATGTTGGCGAAGGTAGTGCCAACATTTGCGGGTATCGAGTGTCATTTGGTGAGCACAGCGAACCCTCAGACCATTAATTTCAGTTTTCTAGACCGGAGCCACTTCTTCTTCATTCAAGTAGCTCCTCATTTGTCCTCGCGAGGCTGAGTTTGACCCTGTTACAGACCCACTGCTTCACAGAAACATCTGGAAGTGCCGAATATCGAACCCAGGATTTCTGAATCTGTAGCCAGAAACTATGATCACCAGACCACAGAGTCGGGATAGTCAAAAAGTTAAAAGTAGTTTCATGTGATATTAACATTGATAATAATATTTAGCACCGCGTCTTACTACCCGTTCGGGTTATACGCTTTAAGTACTAATTACTCTAATGTATTAGGAATTGGGAAGGTTGAATTAGAGGAAGTGAACCCGCATTTGCGTGGAGGGAGAGTGGAAAACCATTTTAGGAAAAACCACCCTAAGTTCACCCGACCGAGATTCGAACCTCGATCTCCCCGTCCTCAGCAGTCGAGCTCAACACGACAAGCGCGTTAGCCAACTACGCCACCGAGGCGGGTGTGATATAAACAAAAACTTTATCTTGGACGACTTCGGTTTCGACTTTTCTTCTGATGTTTCAAGTTTCACGTTTTATGGCCAACGCAAGCCACAAATTTTAATATGTAATTTGTAATAATAGACTCTCTCTCTCACTCACATAGTCGAAATATCTGGTTCCCCTATCCCTCCCCCCGCCCCAAACTAACCTCGGGATAGATAGAGACCTTTCTTGCGCTGAGCTATCGGCCAGCACGACATGTTAAATGGGAAGTTACTCTGAAACAGCTGTTTTCTCGACGAGTAGGCCTCATAACAGTTAATATTAACTTGTCATCCATCCAAATTGTCGAGTTATAATTACTTTGGTAGAGCGGCAAGTTAAAAGTGTAGCCGAGGCTCACAACATTTTGTTCCCAATTATCCGAGTACGAGTACCACTAATAGCCCGCGGTGTTTATAGCAATTAGAAAGGTGTGACGCTGTCAGGCGGTGATAATATAAACCAAACTTCATCACCACTTGTTCTGCAAGCAACTCATGTAAAGTGCATGACGCGGATCAAAATAATATTCGGGGGAAGGGAGAAAGTGGTTTTAGTACTAACCCCATCACATTTCACATTACTCTCTATTCGCGCGCTCCTTTAATTTCAGGTGGAAATAGCCAACACGTTAACACATTTTCAATGTAGCGCTTCATTTATTAATGAAGGGAAATAATAGCTTTGATTACGACGATGAATGAAAACCAACAACTTGTAAATGACTTGTAAATTGAAATGCTTTTAGTAGTCAGATTAAACCGTCCTTATCAAGATAAAATACTAACAAGTAACTTAATATATTTGATTGAGATTGACAACTTACAGGCTCAAAGACACAAAGTGTTTGTTTTTTTCTAGGCGTAAAAACTTGAATAGTATTACCATCTTGTCGGTCCTTATTTGACCAATCAAACATAGGGTCTGATTTATAACAGGGATTCATTTCCATTAACGACGTTGCCTACTAGAAAATTTTGAAGCTATTTTGCTAAGCAGATTGTATCTAAACCGGACACACCTAAGCAGTCTAAGCACTACCACGTTTAGGACACGAATGTACAAAATGGAAATAGAAACAGAGGAAAGAAAATGAGCTGTTCACCCGGTGAAACCTCTTATTTATCTCCTTATAACACTTCCCCTCTTCCTCTGACGAGTTTACACAGTCACTGCACTATTTTCGTCTAGAAAACTATAACTTGCTTTTTAAAATTGCCCTTTTTTATTTCATATTCTAGATAGACATATATTTTTATAGACGTTTTTAATCTACATCCTAGAAGAAAGATTTTTACAGACAATTTTCGTGACTTAACCAACTAGATTAAGTTGTAGATTATTTATAGAAAAAAGTTTACAAAAAAAAAACTACCTTAAGATAAAAATAATTTTATGACACTGTAGGAATATTTTTAGAATATTATTTAAGAAATTATGGTCTTTGTTTCAAGATTATCTCTTTAAAACTAGCTGAATAAGACGTAAATTACGCACCTCGGTGGCGTAGTTGGCTAACGTGGTAGTCGTGTTGAGCTCGACTGCTGAAGACGGGGAATATCAAGGCTAGAATCTCGGTCGGTTGAACTTTTTTTCCCCCCCTAAACAGTTTTCCACTCCTCTCCCTCCACGCAAATGCGGGTTCACCTCATTTAATCCAACCTTCCTAATTCCTAATCCATTAGTGTAATTGGTACTTAAAACGTATAACCCGAACGGGTAGTAAGACGCGGTGCTAAATAATAATAATAATAATAATAATAAAAGGGACGTAAATTCATCGACACGGGAAATCCGATCTTGACCTGCCATGACGTCACAGATACTACAACTTAATCTAACTTTGCTTACCTTGACAACACTCCACGCCACGCCTCTGGATCTAACCTAATCCAACATTTAGCGTGTAGCGCCGCGTGTCTCGCCGAACTCGTTAGTTGCTATGACAACGACGTCCGTGGCGTCATATTCCCGAATCATATTTTTAACCGGCTCCTTGCTCGTTACACAGACGAGGAGGCGTCCAACTCACCTCACCACCAGCACCCCACGCCCCGACAAAATGAGACGCACGTGTCTGTACCGCTCCAAACGACGGACTACTACTGCAATTTCACGGTGACAGCTTGTCTCATAAAAACGTTCAAACGACCTCATTAAATCATAAGCCTGTGCCATTATTTAGTAAATTACTAAGATTTTTTTATCATCGCGTCTTAAAAACTGTTCAGGTTATATGTAGGCCTATATATGATGTTAATTAATTTTAATCAGTGTATTTTCCAGACATAGCTTAGAGAAGTGTAAATCTGGCTAAAATATTCGCACAATTTATCATAAAATTTATGTCAATATTGTTACTGCCATGTTAAAAGTTCTAAAGTGTAATAAATGGTCAGTGGCACCCACAAGCAAGGGGGCTAGCGAGGGAAATGCCACTCTCTCCCGAGATTCTATTAGAAGTAAGCTAATCCCGCCCAATAGTGTTCTTAACTATCGCTCAAACAGTCCCCTCAGCTAACAAACAGAGCGTTATAGAATATAACTAATAAACTAATTACTAGCGCCCACCACCAGGCCACCTGCTAACTTTAGGGTTGATAGTTCGGCGCATGCGCGAGCAATTCCAAAAGAATTCACCATTTAAATCGTCAAGGTCAAGTGTCCACCCACAAATTTAGATACATTTTTGAAATTTTTTTCTTATGTTGTATCTTAATTTCAGGAGACCGGGATTGCTTTAAAAAGCATATTCCAAGCCCCGCTACCCCCCGGAGAAAAATCCGGTGGGCGCCATTATAAATAGTTAATTAAGTTTCGGATTTCTTTTCATTGGGTTAAATTTTGATAAATTGACATATTATAAAACAAGAGTTAATTTTATTTTTAGTTTAATACATTGTATTTATTAGGTTCTAATTTTTTTTAAAGTAGGCTAATGTTTATTAACGAGTTAAATTAGTCATTTATTTTCCTAACGTCCCGTCTAGTTAACCGTTCGGCCTGCACGCATATCTACTAATAACTACGCTGATAATATTTAAGGATGAGGAAGACCAAATGTAGAGGTATTGTATCCGCATTTGCATGAAAGGGGGGGGGGATAAACTATTTAGAACCCCGCTTCTCCCTCAGTAATTAGAAAGAACGCAACTTTTGACAAATAATGGTGTGTGTGTGTGTGTGTGTGTGTGTGTGTGGTGCGTCTCACTTCCAGTTAAGCCTTTTCGAATTTAACCACACTTATATCTACTTCGGTGGCCTCATGGTCTAAGGCGTCACTCTTGGACTGCCGATGACAGGAGGATCGGAGTTCGAATCCCGGTCGGATGGACCAAGGGTGGTTTCACACTTTACCTTGACGCAAATGCGGGTACACGTTTTATAAATTCATCTTGCCTCATCCCTAACTCACTAGGTTAATTAGTATACATGCGTATAGCCTGTGTAGGTTGTAAGATGCGATGCTAAAATAAACTACACTTATGGAGTAGGAATGAGTAGGACTCATAGAGATGTACCCGCATTATGTGGAGGAAGCGTGACAACCAATTTATGATGAGAAAAAGCACCCTCAATACACCCAGCCGGTATACTAACCCTGGACCTCCTCGCCACCAGCGAACAAGATTTATGATAAGCAAAAGCACCCTCAATACACCCGGCCGGTATACTAACCCTGGACCTGCTCATCACCAGCGAACCAGATTTATGATGAGAAAATGCATCCTCAATACACCCAGCCGGTATACTAACCCTGGACCTCCTCGTCACCAGCGAACCAGATTTGATGACGCCTTTGTCCACGCCTCCCACAGCTCCAAAATGAACGCCAATATCCGATGAGTATCTTGTTAGCGGCTCCACCACACAACACAGCCTCCCTTGAGTAGCCCGAGTAAACTAAGTAACCGAGTGCCTAATTAACCAACCGGCACTGATAGAGTGATTCGAGCGACTGCCTATTAAACCCTCGGCGGGGCTAATCACCATCC
>CABFOW010001938.1:105148-121126 GCA_902141385.1 Timema californicum
CCCCCCCCCCTCTCACAATTTCTCCTTCTGCATCCTCCCCTCAAACCCACAACATTACAGGGATTTGAACACAGGACCCCGATGAGAAGGGGCGAGGGGACTATTCATATTTGTAAGTTTTTTTCCCCCCTCGTTTAATAAATTGAACAGGCTTAAAGTGGATCATGCTAAGATTAATTCTAGGCTAAACACAACCATAATTATACTCCATACCGATAACTTACCACTTAGTGTAGACGAATAAACCCAATTTTACGGTTATATATATGTAAATACTAGCATGACGTACCCGGCTTTGCCCGGGAGAAATAGTTAAAAGTGAAAATAGTAAAAAGGGTGAAAAGGCTAGAAAGTAAATCCAATCAAAGATTTAAAAAAAGAGGGATAAGTATAAACTATACAAAAGGGGTTGAAAGGATACAAAATAAATATCAATTTTTTCACCAATTTTAGGTTACTCCATTTAAACTTTTACCCTTTTTGCAGTATTTGCCTTGTTTAAGCTTTGAACCCATTTTGTACCTTTTAAATTTTTACTCGTCTTACCCCTTTTGCACTTTAAACACATTGAACCTTTTTTTGCTCTTTTTACAATTTATATTTTTTCCCTCCTTTTATCATTTTCACACTTTTTGGACCTTTTTACTTATACCTGAAAAAATCTGTATTTACTTACTTTTTACATTTGTTATTCTTTTTGCACTATTTTACATATTTTTAAATGAAGTAGGCCTACTCAGCTTTGCCCGGGAGATATATTTTAGTGTAGAGGGGTTAAAAAGATAAAAACAGTTATAAATTAAATCTGATATATTTTTTTAAAGAGGGAAATAAGTAAGAATATAAAGAAAGGAAAGAATTTTAATCGGGGGGAAAAAAATATAATAAAATTAAAAAGGGTAGAAAGGTTAAAGGGGTAAAAATCACACAGGAAATAATGTTGTGTTAAAATTATATCAATTTTGTGCTCTTCCGCCTCCCGGGTTTAAATTTTGAAATTCGATCTATTCAGACGTCATTTGGCTTTCCGGAAATGTCTATTGATTTACATTTTGATATTCTATTTTATAGCACACCTAAAATTGTTTTTTGTAATAGTTTTAAAAATCTTGAAAAATCCCTTCTCCTCTGTACTGCTTCTTCATATTGAAATTTATGAATCAGACCTTAATTGTTGTTTGGGATGGTTCTTATACTCGCCTGACAAATTTCATTCTTCTAACACACTGAAAAGTAATTGGTAGTTTAAACAGAAAACAATTCACCAACTCTCTTTCAGAATAGTAGACCTAAATAAATAATTTAATTAAAATGTATTTTTAATTGGATTAATCCAGATTCAAAGAAAATTTAAATTTTCTGCCTCACTTGAAAAGTTTTTTTTTACCTAACCCTTCCTACTCAATCCCCTATGTCCTCAATATAAAATATAAAGTATTTTATGGTTATTTAGAGTGTTCTTTATAATTTCTTGCAGAATTTCAGTTTTATAACACACGGAAAAGTAACTTAGTTGTTTCTATTAGCTCTGGAAATTATAACCCGCCCCCCACACCCCTTTCATTTAAACAACTCCTCCTTATAAATCTGAAATTTAAAAAATAGTTAGGTTATTTGGAGTTTTCCTTCTACCTGCTTGTCAAATTAAAATTTTCTACCACACCTAAAAGTTTTTTTTTGTTAAGGTCACCCCCCTCCCCCTCTGTTTCCTAAAGTCTTAATTAAAAATTTAACATTTTCAGCAGTTAATATTTATTTGGAGTGGTCTTTTCCCCTGATTTCCGAATTTCAATTTTCTACCACACTGGTAAGTAGTTGTTTACTATTAATTTTTGAAATTTTGAACCCATCACCCCCTTTCCCAAACACCTTTCCTCCAATTCACTCTTAAGAAACTAAAATGTTAATATTAATTGGGCTATCTTGAGTTGTCTATCTAACTGTCGACCCAATTTTAATTTTCTACTTCATTTAAAAGTTTTTTTTTTTCAAATTTAAATTTTCACTTCCTAGAGTCCCATTTTGAAATTTACCAACTTTAGATTTTCCTGGTTATTCGGGGCAGTCCCGATATCTTCCTGCCAGGCAAAATTTCAACTTTTTGAACCAACTGATTATATCAGTAGGCCTACACGACTTATAAACTAACTTAAGTCTAGAACAGACACAACACCCCGTCTCCGGCCGTTAATTCATTGCTTTGAAAGGGGAAACCCACATTTCATCTTCCATGCCAGGAATCGAACTCTGGACCCTTAGCTCAGTAGACACACACACACACACACCCTACCGACTGAGCTAAGGTGTCTGACTGTTTCAGTATGAACTATCAAATTTGACAATTGCAGATAACATGACTTGACTTTCTTTTTTAATTGTTTTGATGACTTTTTTCAGCTGTCTAAAAGGGGTATACCTATCAAAATAGGACTAATAGGTCATATATCAAAATATACCCAGAGGAAGGCTGAACAATAAACTTGCTTAGAAACCTTCCACAGTTTTATACTTTCAACATTCTAAATGAGAACTTTTACTCTAAAATAATGATGATAATCATTTTAATTTCAATTTCATTTATTATAGTGCTGGCCAACAGTCGTAAGATCTATAACAGGCCAACACTGAAAGTACACAAGTACCATACAAATATATATAATTACACGAGAAAATAAGATAAGCAATAATAGCTAAATATTGTTATATAATATTAATAGTTACAAAAAAAATAATTAATAAAGATAATAATAAAAATAGCAATAATAACAAAAAACTAAAGAGTGGTTAAAAGCAGTAACAAAATGCAAAAAAATAAAATCAGAATATTGTAGAATGTATATAGGCCTATTATAGGCAGAAACTCTTAGTGATAAATTATTGATATGGGATTTCCTTAAATAACTCTCTTAGTTTAGCTTTTATTTTATGATAAAGGTCGAATACGACAAATCTAGAATTGGCGCTATGGATACTTTTTTAAATGATGACGTAATAAATCTAATAAGTCTTAAGTAATTTCAATGACTGGGTGATTACATGGTCAACATGGTAGTGGAAATAAATGTTGTTATCCAGAAGAACGCCAAGATCATTAATATAAAGGGTGCGAACTATATTTTTATTTAATAATAATAATAATAATAATAATAATAATAAAGAGTGTCTCGCGGATTTCAAAAATGGGCTTTTTCTTCCCCCTCAATGCTTCTACATCCTAAAGTGTCGGAACCAGGAAACGGTTAAAATGTCTTCCAAACCCACACTACACAATTACACGCTAATGTAAATAATACCTTGCCCAGAAGAGTTAGATCATTTTATCTTTCAAAAGCACAGCTGACAAATTAGTAGAGCGCGTCTGGGCTCACGCGATTGGCTAAACGCCGGGCCAACCACGGCGCAGAGGGGGGGTGGGGCTTGATTTTGATATCCCCGCCCCGTTTTCCGGCTCTTGTGATCAGCAACGGTCGGTTGCTTTGTAGTCAGTTGGTTTTGCAACAATGTTGTGAGAGGAACGACTGAGGAATGTACAACGTCGTTGTGTTTCTTTTATTTTACAAGAATAAAAAAAAACATCGACAAAATAACTGAATCGTTTCGAGTGAACGCGAAACAAATGAAAAAACAAAAGTTGATATTTTAAGTAGGTAGTGCAAATTTTGTTCGAAATAGATTCAAATATGTTTTTATTTAACTCTTAATTTAATGGATAAAAGTGATGTGTGTGCATATAATATTTTATACAATATTGGATAAAATACTTATTTTATATAAATTATTTATTTGTCTACTTTTGGTGACAGAATACACAAAATATTAAGATATTGAAATTAAAACATCAAAAATGGCGTGAATTAAACAAGATTCAGTACATCCTACATTTTATTTGAAATCTTAATTTGGATTTGCTTAAACAAATATGTATTTCTTAATCATGATACAAAATATTATAATTATTAAACGTCATAATAGTTAAATATAATAAGTGACGTTCTTAAAACAATTTTTATGGTGATACATTCTAAAGAAACAATAACCTAATTAGTGTTTTGATTTATTATTAAGTGTTTTAATTTCTTTTAAAGTGATAAAATTAAGGGACTATTCAAACTATTGTGAGGTGTGGACCAGGTACACGGCATGCCAATGTTTTGAACGGAAAAAAACTGAATTGACAGTTCAATATAATAAAGATCTATTTACTAATTATTTTTTAAATTGGATGAAAAAAATAACTCTAATGTTGGTAGTAGAATATATTTATTAAACCAGTGGTGTGAGCTAAATTAACAATTTTTAATTTTTTTTGATGAGAACACCGATTAGTGTATGTTAAAAAATTAGTACAACAAAAAAATTCTATTTTACTCGCAAATGCTGTTTAAGTGTAAACTGGAACAAAATAATCACTAACGATGCCATTGAAACAAACTTTATTAAGAGAATGGAAACTTGGGAGTGATACTGTGAACCGAATGTGCTCGAGAATGGAGAATTGGTAGTGACACTGTGAACCGAACGTGCTCGAGAATGGAGAATTGGTAGTGACACTGTGAACCGAACGTGCTCGAGAATGGAGACTTGGTAGTGACACTGTGAACCGAACGTGCTCGAGAATGGAGACGACGTTCAGCCACGACCCTCAACAGCCTCCGGGAAGCCTCAACGGCCCGGGCCACACATCACCCGAACCTCGAACTAGGATCCTCAGGCCTTTCTCCATCGAGTCCCTGATCGGAACGACCCGGTCTAGTAGCGTGGCCCCCGAGCCGCGAGGGCCCCTGTGGGGATCATCGTGCGGGGGACTTCCCTACCTGGGCCTCCCCCTTCCCTTGCTGTACCACTCGTGGCTACCGTCGTTGTTCCCGCAGCAGCATGTGGGGGTGTTACCCCCCTTGCTCGTCCACCAGGGGGTCCCGGCCCCTCTCAGCCCCCATTCGGACTGTTCCTTGTCGCCCACTGTTGCACACGATCTCTCCGCCAGGAACAATCAAACAGGTACGGTAGTCTTTAGTACACGATGAGGAGGGTGAATTATACAAGTAACTAATAGGACATGTTGAGGAACAAACACTCGTCTGGAAAGATGACGAGAAAAAAATATATTATATAACTCCTCATAGTTGTGGTCAATCAGGATCACTCCCCGGTTTATCGAGTCTGCCGTTCACTCTACTATCCATTCGTCCAACCTTCAAGGGTGTAGTCGTGGTTAAACACGGTCGAACCCATCCGGTTCATAACAACTTCTTAGTTAAGGCGGGCACCTCGATGTGCGAAAAGGTATCAATCGCTGTCAGGTTCCCACGGCTCAAAATACAATGGTCTGTGTATTTTTTTTTTGCGACTACTTCTTTATTTTGTATAATCTTATACTCCCTTTCGCCCTTACCGTACAACCACCGTTTGTCTTGTCGGTAAGAAAGAGGGTAAAGATAACTACGAAACTTCTTTTTCTCAAGGTAAAGAGGAAAGCTCGCTGCTATTTCTCAAATATCTTTAAAAAAATTATGTTGTGAACATATCAATAAAATTACTGTATTTGTTTGAGGAGTTAAATATAGAGCCCTTTTTTTTCCAAGCATAGTCTGATAGCTCCACGAATATGTCGTTGAAAATTAGCTAACGTCACATTTTCACATATCGATGGCATAGAATGTCTGTAATTATCTTACTTCGGTGACGTGGTGAAGAGTGTTGCCAGGATAAGCATAGCTAGTTTAAAGTGTAGCCTATACGTGATATTTTCTCGTCCGTTCATTAGAGCATTTATTGACCAGGAAATACATCCCCCCCATGTGAGGTATGTTTAGTAAGATTCTGGTTGGAAATACTTTTTACCAAATAAAAATACTTTTTTTTTGCGGTCAATATTTATAATATTCTATGAAATTATTAGTGTTATTTTTTGGTGACCTGGCGGTCTAGGGGTAAGGTGTCAGACTTCTGTGCTGGCGGCCGGGGTTCAATCCTCGGTCCCGGCACAGATTTATCTGATTACCAAACCCTTCCTTCACCTCTGACAAGACATCTTGTGAATATGGGGAATGCCAGGCCTCCACCGTGGTTCGGATTCCACGTTAAACTGTAGGTCCTCCATTTCATCTCACAATCAGCCTACCATTACACATTAGCGTAAGTGCGTATAACCCGAACGGGTAGTAAGACGCGGTGCTAATAATAATAATAATAATAATAATAATAATAATTAGTGTCATTTAATTGGTATTGAAATTGTCCGTGCAAAATGACAGCTACTCCATATAAATAAGTGAAAGTATTGTTTTAAATCGCCCTGTCTGACCACCTGCTCAGGTTATATGTATGTTTAATAATTACTCTATTGGGGTAAGGATGAGGAAGGAAACATTTTAAAGGTTATCTGCCCACATTTGCTTGGAAGGAGAGTGGTTATACCATTTTGATAAAATTACTCTTAGTAGATCCCGCTGGGATTGGAACCCCGACCTTCCGGTCATCGGCAAAGCAGACTGAAGGAGTCTGAAGATTTAGTTGACGTGCCCACCAGCGTGGGTGATAGCGACTTACACTAATTAATATAAGAAAAACAAGATTTGTAGGTGGAACCGGTCATTTGCCGTGACTGAGAGGAAACAGAGAAACAGCAAAGTGTAAATAAAATTGACGCCGATTGGACTTTAACATTTGACCCTCAAGATAAATGTCAGGAGAACAAATCACTTTTAAAAACAAATTACCGAGCTAGTATTTGAATACGAGATATCAAAAAGTAAAATGATTCCTCCTTTTATTAGTCTCGGTCACAAGAGTCTTCTTAAAAGTGATCAATTAATATTGTATCAATCCCATCTTTTCCTCATCCTCAAAAGTCGATAAGGGAGGGAGACTCAAAGTGCTTGGAGGGTTATTTTGGGGAAGGAAAGTTTGTAGGGCAAAAAGTTCCCTGATGTAAGGGTTATTCGGTTCTTAATCATTCTCGTTTTGTTAAGGTAGGGATATAGCGGAAGCGAGTTAAAGGCAGTGTTTTTGCAGTTTTTATGGCAAAACCTTTTTTTGATCAAAATAAATAAAATACTGCTCCAGTACAAACATAAGAGTTTAATTTTCTTCGCACGGTGATATCAACATTTGTTGAATATCTGTCACGAGCATAGAGACATTAGATGAGAAACATTTTAAATGAAGAGAAAAAGTTGTCATTTAATTCCATGACATGCTCGGCTTATATTCAACAACTGTTGATATCAACTTGTGAAGAAAATTATACTCTAGCTTCTACTGCAACAATATATGATTTATTTTGACCAAAATTGTTTTCGTATTAAAAAATCAAAAATACTGCCCTTATAACTAGCGTTACCTACTCTCCCACTTTAAGTAACGATAAATTATTATTATTATTAGCACCGCGTCTTACTACCCGTTCGGATTATACGCACTTACGCTAATGTGTAATGGCAGGGTGATTGTGAGATGAAATGGAGGAACTACAGTTTAACGTGGAATCCGAACCACGGTGGAGGCCTGGCATTCCCCACATTCAGTAACGATAAACTCTAACCTTTTATTATATCTTTTTTTAAGTGCGGACTACCATTTTACTAGAAATATGGGTTGTACAAAGAAAATAAATAAACAAAACGTTTGCTAAGGAAATTGGTATTCAGGGCATAATTTAATCAATAAGTAACTTATTTATATTTTGAATCCAGTATGACTGGGGTATAATATAGGCCTATTGTAGGGGAGGCGGGGGGGCTACATATAAAAGGGTTTTCAAAGCGTATCAACACCTTTTAACAAAATATTTATTTGAGACTTGATCCTTAGAAAGTTGGATACTTTAATTTACGCGGGCTTTTTTAGCATCGTATTTTACTACCCATTCATAATATACGCTTATGTAATAATTACGCTAATGTGTTAGGAGTGAGAAAGGTAGAGCTTAGAGAAAATGTACCCGTATTTGTGTGTAGAGAGAGAGAGAGAGAGAGTGGGAAGCCATTAAGGGAAAAACACTCTTAAGTACACCCGACCGGGATTGAACCACGATCACCCCGCTACCCGCAGTCAAGTCTATTGTGAGATTGAGGCCTTCAACTATGCGTCCACCGAAGCGGGTTAATATATTTGATATATTCATATTATGTATTATATACGCTTCAGTGTTTGACGCAAATAAAGTCTAATGGGCTTGTTATAAAAAGCTAAAAATAAGATTGAGAGACAAAGTCAACGTAAAAATATGCATACGCTAAAAGAAACAGAGCTTTATCTAAAAGAATTAAGCCTACCCATTAACTTGTAAAATTGACTATTTAAAAGTTTGTGGCTAACTATTGGATGCGCCCTTTACTGTTTTGCATCGAATTTTCCTTATCCTTAGGACTAGAGCACTTACACTTGGCGCTTATGTGAAATCCATTGTGTTATTATTAGGTGTTCTGTCTTACGATATTATTTTAGTCAGTGAACTTAGACTGCGAATTCGTCCCGTCCTCTGTCTCCTCCTTCAGCTCCCAGAATTTTCTTATTTCCTTCAAGTCATCATAATATTTGAATCCTCCTCCTTCCTAAGCTCCTCTTTCCCTCAACCTTTCCTTCTATGACGCCGTGCAGAAAACAGTTCCTCCGAAGGATGTGTCCGATCCAGTTTTCTTTGCACCGAAGAATCCCATCCAAAATGGTTCTCCTCCTCTCACCCACTCTTCTTAGGACTTCATTTATCACCCTGTCTGTCCACATGATCTTCTCAAGTCTTCTCCAGCACCCTCCAAGTAGGTTATTTATTTTCAACTTTCTAAGGTCCAGGTTACCGCTCCATACAGCAGTTGTAACATTTAATTAGTGTATTACTCAATTCAAAATTTAACTTGCTGGTCAGCAGTATAACCTCTTCCTCTTGAATGCTTTCTTTGCCGTGGCGATCCTTGACCTTGATGCAGTAGGCAACCTTTGTCGATCATTTCGTACCGAAGGAAAACATCCTCAATACAGACAACTATTTAGTTTCAAATGCACGCGTAATCCTAGGCACACTAAAAATAATGTTCACAACAAACATTATTCATTATTCATTATTCATTCTTAAATGCGTTCATTTTAAAATAATTGGCAAGGGAGTGCCCCCCCCCTCCCCCCGGAATCCCCCGCCCCTCCAACTAATGACGGAATAAAACCACGCATGTATTCTATCGAAACTCTTAAGCACATGCAACATATGACTCGTCAGTGTGTATAGCCTACTCTGCATGGTGTGTACCCCTTTCCCCCCTGCTTACCCAACACCCCTCTTCTCCACCACATATCACCCAAACGTTTAACACACTAATCACCTCACCCAAAACTTCCACATCTGTCCACTAATCTATTACATGTATGCACACACAAGTTAGCGATAGGGGTCAAACCCTTCTCACCCCTTCTTAGATACAGGGTGCTCCTTTTTTTTTGCCCCCTTTGCTGTGGCTAATTTCCACATAAATCATCCCCTCATTGTGCGTCCGATGGGTGCCCTCGCTCCGCTCCGCCCTAGGAAATAGCAGACAGAGCAAAAGACCGGGGTGTTCAATGCTCACACAGATTAGAGTTAGGCTAAGCAAATTAAAGTTACTCCGGCGACAATGGAAACTGGTTCCCGTGTGTATGTGTGTGGCTTCGGTTTAATTATCTGGAATGCCGGGGAGGACGGGTGTAGACGGGGTGAAGAAACACATTTCTTTGTTGTCATTATGTGTATTTGATTCACGTTCATGAATACAAAGTTAAGTCGAATTATTTATGCGACATCTGTTTAGAATATAAAATTATGCTCTACTTTTTTTTTATGCATATACAACATCCTATTAAAAGTGTTTTTCTTTACTAAGAAAAAATAGAGTTTGATAAACGACGGTTTTTACTGAAAAAAATTTCGAAATGTTCTGCATTGAGCTTATTTTTTTACAAATAAAGAAATGTTATCACTCTAATGTAGACTTGTAAGCAGTTTTTGGCTTGTGTTGAAAACTGTGAGTGGTTTGGATGTTCATTTCATAGCTATTTTGATTTTTCGTTTTGGTTTAAGGTGGGTGAAAATACAATGGTTAACAATATTTTTTCAGTTTTTTTTAATAGTAAAAAAAAATTTTTTGGTCAAAATAAATCAAATAATTATACATTAGAATTATATTATTATTATTATTATCACCGCGTCTTACTACCCGTTCGGGTTATACGCACTTACGCTAATGTGCAATGATAGGGTGCTTGTGAGATGAAATGAAGGACCTACAGTTTAACGTGGAATCCGAACCACGGTGGAGGCCTGGCATTCTCCACATTCACAAGATGTTTGTCAGAGGTGAAGTAAGGGTTTGGTAATCAGATACATCTTTGCCGGGACCGAGGATTGAACCCCGGCCGCCAGCATAGAAGTCTGACACCTTACCCCTAGACCGCCAGGTCACCCGTTCATTAGAATTATCGAACTTAATTATCTTCACATGGTGACATCAACAAATCTTAATTACCTTTCAAGGGTTTTTTTTAGACAACTTTTCCCTTCATTTAAAACGTTTCTCTCTTTATTGTTTTAAATTTAGTGAATTAAATTTAAGAGTACTATATAGTGAATTCACGTTTAAAAATCTTTATAAATAATTTGTAGGTGTTTTAATTAATTAATTATGATTATGACATATAAAAACTGCAAAAACCTTTCTTGCGTCAACTTAAGCGTGGTGTTTGTAGTAAATTAACATAGATGCTTGAATTGATTCTCTATATATGCTTGATAACATATTAGTTTAACTAGTGAGATTATAGTTGTATACGTGTTTACTCGCTTTGCTCGTTGGGGGCTCCGCCCCCAAATCGCCATTGAGTTTTCTTTGCAAGCGGATGTAAACTAATGTAATTTCAGTGTTGTTTTGAACGTAACTTAAAGTTACCAGTATTGTATTGTATTTTTCACACATTATTTTAGTTTCACCACACTTATAGGGCAGCTAGAATCATCAAATTTGGCACGCTTATGCCAATATGCCTGGCCAATTTTATGGTTCTATCTGTACCATAAGTGTGTCAGAAGGTTTTTAAAAAAATGTGGAAAATGTTCAAAATGTACTTAAAATCAAAAATCTAGCCTTATCTAAGGTATAACCGATGGAGATACGACAACTCCGTGGCTGCTGGTGCAATCAGTTTTTTGATAGGTCTTACCGTTCAGCCATAAGAGACCTCCAAAAAAAGGGTCCGCACCGACTTTAAAGTTGCTCCACCGTTTTTAATTTTTTTTAGGGGGTTAAAAATGTTTTTTTTAAACATTTTGGAATTTTCCCGTCGGTTACAGGCTAAGTTTGCCAAGCTTAGAGTTTCTGGCTCATCTGGAAGTGGGTAAACATTAATGTCAGTGAGTGAGTAAACCATGTAGCTTTATAGTATATGAATTTATATAAACCGTAAAAATATAGATTATCCTATTAGTTCGTCTAGCTAAGCACTGAGACACGTCGTATACGTTTAGAAATCTCACGCTCTATATTAAGTTGTTTGTTATTTCAAACTATGGCTCAAGACTGAAATGGAGTGACGTAACAAGAATTCACATACCCTTCAAAATACGGTTAAAAACTTACATTTCAAGTTTTATAGCTAAAAAAAAAAATCAAATCATGAGACAATAAACTTAGCTCATGTTAAACGAAGTTTCACGGAAAATGTCGCAATTCTAAGGTCATCACCGCGTCCCTTGTTCAAGTTATACAAACATATGATTATTACTCTAATAGGGTAGGAATCAGGAAGAAAACATTATAGAGGTGATTTATCATCATCTGCATTTATAACCTGAACCGGTAGTAAGATGCAGTGATCAAAAAATATCAGATATCTATATGAAACATCGTGTTTTCTCCAGCTTTAATTTGGGATAAATACCATCAATAACTATGAAAATATAATACTTATAAATTGATAATTAAATACAAATGTATCAATATTGATCGCCAAGATTTGTTTGTATTTTCTAAAAGTCCCTTCCTACTCAGATCCCACAATGCATCTTTATTTTTAAGTCTCAAACCTGGATTTGAACACTTGTTACTTAATAATACACATATTACTAAATAAATAGATACATTTTTCAAATACTTTTTTTTCAGCCCTTTACCTTTCATAAGCCTACATATATATTTACAAATCTCTTGCGGTAACGGCCTACAGTTACTGTCACTTGTGTGTGTATATATATATATATATATATTCCTGAATCCTTCCCTCCACTTCTTATGACCATCAATAATACTAATAAAAAGAGAGATACAATGTTTGCAGTTGGTAGTCTTGTCTGTATGTAAGTGGAGTGCTATTCATTCCCGGGACAATTATTATGACAAAACATTGCGCAATGTGGAAGTGAAGTGAAATTGTGACAATAGGAAGCTCTGGTGAGCCATGCTAAGAGCAGATTAGTCAGAGATTGCGCGTGTGGGGTTATAGGAGGTCTTGCTTTTCAGTGGATGGCAATCTTTTGTTACCGGAGAGGTAGGGGGGAAGATCACCTTGTTGGATAAAACTTTGTGTCAACATTCGAGGGAGAACTTTTGAAAAAAGTTATGTAATAGCTCGAGGATGTTTGCAGCTGTGTGTGTCATGTGAATTCAAGTTTTATACTTAAAGGGAAGTAGAAGAATTTGAAGTGTTTGGCCACATCGAAGTTTTAAAATGAAATCAGTTTAAACATATGTGTTTACTCAATGTATATTTTTAAAAGACATCTTTATAAAAATAGCCTCACGATTAAAGGGACCTTTAAGTCCGATATTCATAGGAAAATTATAATATCATCTTACCAAAATTGTGTGAATAGAAAGATTACCCGCTAACATGCTACTCTCCCAGAAGTCTAGACTGCCGATGACTGACGGGAGATCGAGGCTCGAATCTCGGTCGGGTGAACTGAGGGATATTTTTCCAAAATTGTTTTCCAATCTCACTTTATGCAAATGGGGTACAATTACTCTAATTATAAACTTCCTAAGTCCTGAAACCATCAACGTAATTAATACATAAGCGTATAACTCGAACGGGTAATAAGACACGATATTACAAAAAAACTAAAAATATTACAAAATTGTAGTCTATGTATATTATTAGTCCGTTTAATTAATAACATGAAGATAAATGATAAGCTTATGATAGCTTCTGATAGGAAATATTCCTAGAATGCCAAATTTTAATGACTTTCAACCAATGTCGATGGTCGAAAGTAGACTTCCTAAAAAATCGGGGCTTGTAATAGTTTATTTAACTTTAGTAAACATTTTGCTAAGTGATATTTCTGAATGAATCGAAACACGGTAACATTTATTATTAGTGCGCAGTTATTAAAGTTAATAAAATGGTCAGTTTGTTTGAACATAGAACAATAATGGAAAAAACTAATCCAGTCATTACGGCACATATTTATCATTTGACTTATGTTTAGGTCAAAATAATAAAAAATTAAACTTGGTTTTTAGTTCTAAATAACAACAATCTATTTTCTTTAATTGAGATCAGAATTGTTTCTTAATACAATTTACATTATGGTAACATTTAAATGTCGTTTATGATCAATTATTGTTATTTAATTGGATTTAGTATATTTAAGCACATATAAATGTTAGGCCTAAACATATCTGGATTAATCATCTTAATTAAAAATACGTCGTGCTATGCGTTTTGAGACATGTTTATTCTAAATGCTAATCAATGTCTTTGAATATAATTTTGTTTTAATTGCTTTTACATTTCTGTAATGGTTAGTTTGTTAAAAAAAAAGCTAACCCAAATTATAATCAAACTAAGAATATAGTTATATTTATTCATATTGATGATACAAAAATTAAGAACTCCATTATTTCAGGTAGGGGTGTGAGAGGCTTCGAAACTTCGACTTGGCTTCAAAACAAATTTCTGCTTCGAAGTTTCACCCATAAAAATATAGACAGCTAAAATACTAAATTTATCTTCAATTTTACTATAGACATTCTGGGATGTTTTGTGCTTTGCAAATTGATATTCATATGAAAAACAAATTGAAGTAATTGAATTGCGTGTTGTAATAATAACTTGATTTGTCAGATTCACAACAACAACAAAATTACAAACAATTGTGCAATAAGAATTTTCCAAGTAATTTTAGTGCATAAGTTACATTAATGGCCAATATATAATAATTTTTCAAAATAAAACAACTGAAATTAAATATTCTAATATTGATTCGGCTTTTAGAATATTTCATACATTCAATTCGAGTTCGCTTCAAATTGAAAAAGTGGATTTCGCACACCCCTAATTTCAGGTAAAAACAACATACTGTAATATATGCATTTCCAACATACTCATGTATTATACACTATTTATTTTATTGTCTAGGCTTAGAGAAAGAATGATAATTATTTAAAATAAATGAGAGTAAACTATTTAAGAGAAATACATTTTAAATTATGTATATATAGGCTCATTTAAAATTACGTTGTTTGGAAAAAAATCAAATATTTTACAGTATCTAAATACAAAAAAATCTAAAAACATTGCAATATATTTTTTAATATCAAGTAGGTAGGGCCTGGTACTCATTTAGTGTCCACGAGTGTACATTATAATAATTTATAACTCATAAATTAAATATTCTATCACACTAACTGTTCCTCAATTTGATTACAAACGGGCATAGGCTAGAACAACATATTCAATATACCTTAAGGTAGGCCTATGTCAAGTCATGTGCTATGCAACTGTCACCTTTTAAATACTATATCCATACTTACAAAATAACATAAATAATAAAGTAAACAATTATGTTTGTATTTTTAAAAGGTGCTTCAAATGTTTATTCGTAAGAAAATAAAGATATATTTATGGAATGGAAAAAAAAATTGTACTTTAATAAACAAAGAACATAATTTTGGCATGGAGCTGTAGTAGTCTGATAGACTCAATAAACAGAAAATAATAAGATTAATAAAAAGTAGGCCTAAATCTAAAACATAGTGGTATATTATTTTATTCATAGAGCTTTGCTATTTCTACCGAATCTGAAGTTAGTAGTAGGGCGTAATGCACAAGAATTTTAACATCTGTACTAGTAATAATAGCTTAAAGACACAACCATAAATTTAGATGTTAAAAGTGTAAGATTGCAAAAGGAAAGTTTTGATAACCAATATTCGATATGTCCTTAACGTCGACCTCGGTGGTCTTGAGGTAAAATGCTGGCCTCAGGACCCGATTTTTGTAGGTTCAAACCCAGTCGGTGTTGAGCGGTAAAAATCTCCCTTGGGAAAGGAAGTAAAACCGTCAGTCCCATGACGATTGTGACATATAAACAACGCTGGAATGTATGTCAAACTACCTTTCCCGGCTAAATTGGTGAGCCCTTTCACTCTAGCTCATATAAATCCCCATTTGCTGATGGTTCAGGAAGTGCACCACCAATAAATAAATAAATATCCTCAGGCATCCTTCCTTCAATATTCAAATATTTGCGATTATTATATTACTATCAAGATTTTATAATCCTGTATTAAAATATTATCTTCTGTGTAGATAATGTCTACCAAACAAACAGCAATCTATCGAGATATAGGACTACCAAACAGATTTTTTAAAATAAAATAATCTAGTTCGAGGATTATCATATCAAAGTTTCCAATAATAGCAAAGCCACAATTTAAGAAAACAATTTCCACAATTCTAGTGAAACTATTTTTTTTTCAAGAAAGCTTATATCGAAATTGATACGATGGATGATCTAGATTAAAAAAAACTCTGGTCTAGATTTCAAAAACCTAAAGACCTAAGAACTCCATGACGTCAGCGCGCAATCGAGTCATATCTACCGAGTGGCCGCCGTTTGTTGGTCAAGATAATCCCAACTTCTGCGGATATAAGGTTGTTATCCGTCTTTACTGGGGCTTCGTGTGGAGTGGTTTGGTGGTCGTTGCCTTCTTTAGTGTCTTAAGTCGTTGG
>CABFOW010001939.1:0-44772 GCA_902141385.1 Timema californicum
GTAGATTTTTATTTTTCCTGGTCGAATGGTTGTACCTGTACATTGTACAATACATATAAATTATCTGTTTACACTTTTGTTATCTGTCAATGTAGAGTTTCGTCTCTAATCCCATCAAGAAATCAGCAGTAATTAGGACAAAAGCGATTCAAAATCATGCTAATTAAGTTTTTTAAGGTAAAAGCCGGGAAATAATATGCCAGAAACAAAATATATAACGCAGCCACCTTCGACTTGGTAGTTGGCTTATTGATTAATAACTCACACATTTGTAGTCGACGATTTCCACACGTCCATAATAGACTCTGCCTTAAAATTTGAGTGAATAATGGCCCTGATCCCGGGACGATTCTTGGATAGCTCAGTGGTTAAAGTATTCGCGTACTAAGCCAAAGGGATCGGGTTCGATTCCCGTGACCAGGTGTCATTTTTCAATTTTCAGAATATATCTAGACGCGAGTAAATCTTCACTAAAACGAATATAATATCTTGGGCTATTTGATTCATAATATCTGATGTTTAGATACAGGGTTCCCGAAAACAAATATCAGTATGGCCAGTAAACAATGAAAAACATGTAGTGGTGCAGTTATTTTTTTACAACTATACATAACTCTTTAGAGAAAAAATATATTCGCCTTGGGATGTATACTGAAAAGTTTGTCCATGATATACCAAGAAGGTAGGTAGTTTTAAACTAAAATGAAATTAATTTAGGGACAATTCACGCCGCTGGACACATGGGCTATTAAAATATCATGTTCATTTAGTCTGGTTTGCAGGAGACGGGAGTTTGAATCCCGAAATTGGGTGAACTGAGCAGGATTTTTCCTTAATGGTTTCCTACTCTTCCTCCTCGCAAATTCGGATACATTCTCTATAAAACAGAATTTGTTAATTTCTAGTGTAATTAAAATGCGTGTAGTGTGGACGATTAGTAAGATCCTAGAGGGGGAGGGGGCAAGGGGAAGCCACAGTATTCTCTTAGATCTTTTTGACATTTAAAAAATTAAAAGAGCAAGTAAAACGTAGGATTCAATAGTTATGATTAATAACATTTAAAAACAGCAATACTGAAAGTATTATTCGAATCAGAACACACATTTTTAGGTGTGCTAATGAAAGTGTCGTTTAAAAGAAAATAAGTATAGGTTCAGTTTTTCATTTGTTGAACGCCGCGAGATAGTTACAACGCAACAGGCGTTACACAAACGTTCGAAGTTTAACATTGAGGTTTAAATTAGGGGTTGCATTTTTTGTACACATTTTCACAGATCGTCATGAGGATACATTATGATTCCTTATGATTAAATTTGATATTTGAAATAAACACGTTTTTGTTATCACTTTATAAAAAAAAGTTTTTACTTAGTGGGGGAAACAAATGCATTTGTTTAAGACACAAATAAGAATGTGTAAATTGTTTAAATAATGACCTTGAGTACTGCTTTTGAAATGTTATTTGAAACCTTACACATGTTCGGGTTCAAAGATCGAATACCAAACAGGGGTTCAACATTTAATCGTTACAAATCTGCGTGTTCCTAATCTATCATTATATATGCTAGATACTGCAATGTATATATTTAAAAACGCAAAAAGTTACCGAAAACACACAGACAAATAGCCGTAGAATATAGTTACAGAAATATAATCTGAAAATACGTGTTTGTTTGAACTGTAAACTAATTGCCGATATAAATGTGTTAAGTGTATCATGATCACTTTGATTTCTAAAGACTAGACAGCGTATGACAGCGATTGTACACCCTTGTCTCAGAAGGTCATGCGTAGCGAGTTCTAGTGGCACTCGTATGAACCAGTTTGACAGCCAACACAAACAAACCACATTGCTTGGAAGCGGTTTCAAATTAATTTAAAATTGGGAGTTTATGAATTGTTTATTACAACTGTTTTGATATCGTCTGCATTCGATCCACAATACAAACATAAATTATAGGTTCGAATGCAAGCTATAACAATGTTAGCTGTACAAATATATTTACACAGTTAACTTACCCCCGTGTCGTATCCTCACGATAAGGAACTTTCATTTGGAGGGCGTGCAAGAACAAAGCAGCCAACAAAGAGATTGAATTCGAAACAACAATCAGAAGTTGGGACACGGAACTAAATTCAGCTCGCGCACGATATTATTCATGTATACACTCGCTCACCAACCAACGTTGACTGTTGAAACCAAGTTAGTTTGATTGTTCTTCCGTCTACCGTGTGCACGGTACTGTGAATGACCCTGAGTCGTGAGCAGTGTAATTCCTGACCGAGCGAGAATGAACCGTCTGGCTGTGACTTGCCTGGAGAGTTATCACCTCAATTATTACAAATGTATAGTTCAACGTTCATCCACTAAATTAATTATCTGACATGCCATTTTAGTGGATTAAAAAATCGTTGGTATTCAATATTTCTAAATCACTTCTCGATTAACGCGTTTCCACTTGGACGATTCATTCACGTATTACAATGTGAAGCACAGATAGTTAATGTTAATCAATTTCAATAATTAAACCTTCCCAGGAATTGATCTTATTTTTCTAAAAATAAATAAACATGATGAAGTCTAAAGGAAAAGGGAGACAGTATGCGTTTGTAAAGTATTCATCTTTGGAGTAACTGATAACATTATGCTGTATTATATTGATGAATTGATAACATGTTTACTTTCTAAGATAAAAGACATGCCTACAGGGCCGGCTCGTAACCTTTTGCCGCCTTAGGCAATGATTAAAAATGCCACCCTTCCCTCTTAAAACATAAAATGTGTTTAGATAAGAAAAGATATTGGTACTAAAAGAAATAATTACACAAAAATAAAAATTACATCAAAGAGTAAGAACAATGAATTTTTGTATCTACTGTTCGCCCACGTCGGTCTTGACCATACAGATCATACACCACTTGTGCAGGTCTTTGCTTGTGTGGCAAGTGTCTCAACTATTTCCTTTCTTTTGATTAGTTCCGAAAACAAACGGAAGAGAAGAAATCAACCGAATTTTAAGTTATTTTTAGATTAATTTCTCAACAACAAACATTTGCAAATAAAAGCTTACAGTAAAAAATTGGACAGATTTAAAGTTTAAACTCTTTACAATTCAAAATCTAATTTTAAAGTTGTAAATTTTAATGGGTAGTAAATAAATTAAAAACAAAAAGTAAAATATGTCATTTTGGCCGCCCTAGACAACTGCCTACCCTGCCCCCCCCCCCACCTACCTCCGCCTAGGGCTGGCCCGGCATGCCTAGCCAATCACTTTTGAACTAATTTTCATTTAAGTCTGGAAATAAAAAAGGTTCCTTCCATGACACCAATTAATTTCATCTTTCTTCAGTTTCAAGATATTTAAATCTAAAGGCAAATAAATAAAAGAGTACAATTTTGGGCATATTTGGCCACAAAAAAATTAATAATCTGTAATGGCTATATTTAGGGTACCAAACTAAAACCCTCGTTAATAACGAGTTGAAAATATTTCAAAATATCCAAAAATGCGGGTCGAGATTTCAAAGAATTTTGACCTTTTTTGGGACACGATTTTATTATTGTAATTTGGTTGTTTCAATTTATATTGCCTAGGCAAAATGTGTCTAAAATTTTGATGGGCAATAAATATCCATGTTTATCCATCAAATTATAAAATAAATTAAAAAATTATGCTAGCCAAATGTGTGAGCAAAGATAGATTTTTGAAGGAAACAAAAAATAAGTTTTAGTTAACTAACTTACTAAAGATATAATTTTGTTTTGGCAGCTCATATTAACTGAATCAGGAATTACTACAATTTAAAAGCTTCTTTTGTGGTCTTTTAAAGAGCCAACACCACATATCCTCAAACTATTATTCCATAATGTAGAAATACGAGCAGATTAGCAACCTAAGTTAATTCATTCAGATTAGCTCATGGACTAATTTTCATAGTTTGCGATAATTGTGATATGTACATTTCTTTACATGCAACTCATTGTGTGTTAATGTGTTATTGAACAAAGGTACTATACAAATAATTGTTGTAACCTTTTTCTTGGAACATGCAATCAATTTCTGTGTATTTTGCTTATATAGAATAATATGTTATTGATGTTATATCATTAAATGTTTGGTATTTGTTACCTCACCCCAAACATGTTCTTGATATTGAAGTTTATAAACGTGTTGATTTGTGTTAAACACCATACATTACAGTTAGTAGTTTCGTCATTGTTACTAGGCCCAGAATACAAATTGTATTTAATTAGGAGTGTATATTAATTTCTTGATAAGTGACTTCTCTAGATCATCTTGTATTTGATTATTTGACATAGAGTTTTCGCGCTTCCAGCCTTTTGTCCACTAGTGCGACTGGTTTATTATTATTAATATTATTATTATTATTATTATTAATAAAAGTCAGACACAGGAGCTCTGTCAGTAGTGTGTCTGTCTGAGCTAAAAGTCTCGGATTTAATTCACGACATGGCCGAAAAATGTATCATTGGTACAATTTGGACTTCCACTTTCACAATGATGGATTAATGGACGGGGGCTGGATGTTGTGTTTGTCCTAGATATAAGTTAGTTTATAAGTTGTGTGCTGATATAATCAGTCAATTCAGAAAGTGCACGTTAAATACCTCAAATAAATTAAATGAAAATGACTAATGATTAGAAAAGTTTGAAGCCCATAACAAATATACAGTAGTAAATGAAAGTGCTTAGCCCTAACTATGCCAGAGAAACAAAATACAAAATAGAGAAAATATCCAAAATCACATAATTTTTTCCAAGAATTCCCTGAAACTTTTCACAATTCACAATTTTGGACATGCCAAGAAGTAGTTTAATATCAAAGCTAGAATAATACATTCACGACCTTAGTTTACTTGGATGACAGCTCAAAAAGTTACTAGAAATAGTCCCTAGTATATCCGTACGCCAATAGCTGACATCTATCTTTTTGGATAACTGTAATGGAAATGTATGTATGAATTTGTTAGTTAACCACAGTAATTTAGGCCACTATTATATATTATATTATATTTGAGATCGGACAAAGCTTATTTAATGTTTTATTCCACTTAAAAAAATTATTATTTACATCACTTTCACAAAAAGTCTAACAAACATAGCTTCAAAACAGCGACCAACGAATTTAAACCATGTGTTTGAATATGACGAAAACAAGTTTGTTACATTGATGCAACCACACAGTGGATATAAATACTTTATTCAATTAAATATTTTGAAATATGATAAAATAGTCATAAAATAATTTATTATATAATATATATAAAATGACAAGTATTTTCTCTTTTACAAGTAAATATGATGCCTTTATTAAAAGGTATTAATGTATGCAATATATTACACATAGTCAATAACGTTCCAAAACAAAGAATAAGTACTTTTAATTGTGTTTAAAATATAGTTTCAAGTTGGATAAAAAGAAATTCTTAAAAGTAATGAAATAGTATGAGAAAAATTAAGATTACATTAATTTAAATGTAAAATATAACATGTAATTAAAAACTTAATATTTATAACACAACAGTCATCTTTTACAAGTGTTGGCAAACCAAAAGCTAAAAATATTATTTTTGAACTGTCATCCAGGTAAAAACTTATCGTGAACATACTCTAAATACCATATGTTATATAGTAACAAGTTGTCAGCAGAGATAAGGCTAGGTGATGACAAGAATCCTACCAAATTGAAACATCCAAAATCGCTAACTTCTTCAACTAAGCCGCATATGAAGAGTGTGAGGTGGCGCTTCACACGGCTCAGCTTGAGGCATATGTCAAGCGATAGTTTTTATATTCGCATGCTCAATGCGAGCAATGAAACCATCATGCACAACACACGTTAGTAGACTACATGCTTTCTCCAGTCTAAAAGATCCCAAGAGCGATCTGACCATTTTTTTACAGTTCTTTGACAGGAATATTCAAAGGCACCCGCAGGAATTGAAACATCCAAAATCGCTAACTTCTTCAACTAAGCCGCATACGAAGAGTGTGAGGTGGCGCTTCACACGGCTCGGCTTGAGGCATATGTCAAGCGATAGTTTTTATATTCGCATGCTCAATGCGAGCAATGAAACCATCACGCACAACACACGTTAGTAGACTACATGCTTTCTCCAGTCTCTAAGATCCCAAGAGCGATCTGACCATTTTTTTTACAGTTCTTTGACAGGAATATTCAAAGGCACCCGCAGGGTTTTTTATCCAGGAGAGAGGGTGGGGAAGCGAAACGGGGGGTATGATTCCCCCCCCCTTCCCCCCCTTGTAAGGCAGAGGGTCCGTAGGTTCCTACCTCGGAAAAAAATATTGAATTGAAGCCTCACAAGATACTTTTTAAGCCAATTTTTGTCTCCTGAAAAATAAGATACAACATAAAAAATGTTTCAAATTTATCCATATTCGTGGGTGGACACTTTGACCTTTAAGATTTGAATGGCTGTTGGAATTGCTCGCGCATGCGCCAAACTATCAACCCTAAAGTTAGCAGGTGGTGGGTGCTATTAATTGGTTTCTTAGCTATATTCTATAACTCTCTGTTGGTTGGGGGCACTGTTTGAGCACTAGTGTTGGGCGGGATTAGCCTACTTCTAATATATTATACAACCTCAAAGTCTCAGGGGGAGCAATTGCCCGCCCTGGCCACTTCTGTGGGTGCCCCTGGGAATATTTAATTCAACGGAAATTTCATGTTATGCACCATCTCTTTTATTTTTATTATATCACTCCAAACTCTTCTCATCCCATAATAATCGATTACTCTCTTAAAGTTGAATAACTTGACAAACTTTGTTGTCGACCATGTTGCGTGGGAATTGCGAAGCGAAGCAACAACACACCTGGCCACACAAAACGTTCTGCTCCCAGTGAGGCGCCTTTGAGCACAACTGGTTTCAGTGTTGCCAAGGACCATTAAAAGTCATCAGATTTGTCGTCAACCCAAAAGAATGATGTCACTGTGATTTGTGAATGACATAGTTTAGAGCTTTTCTGTAAACTGAACCAATGCATTATGCATGCTTCCAGTACGGCAGTTCAAAAATTAAAATTCTATAGTATTAAAATTTAAAATAATGGCCATGAACTTGACAGAAAATTAAGGAAAGTCGCCAGATTAGTCCCTAGGTGCAAAAAATGAAATTAGTTATTTCAGACCTGTAAAAGTCGTTAGGTCTAGTGACAAAGTTACTAAATTGGCAACACTGATTGGTTTACCGGCAAGCACACGGCTCATGACACACATGCGCTGTGCATGCCTTGAGGCAAGCATATCCAGTATAGATAGAGTTAGGCGTGCAAAGTGTAATGCCTCACACTTTACAGCCCTGAGAATCAGGTGTGCATTGTCAATCTTGTATTTTGATGACATACCCCAATATGTTTAAAATAACTTGTGGTTCACGTGATGAGGTATAAATAGCCTACAACTCAACCTCCCTATCATGTTCAATAGTTTAAATCATAAAACTGTTGCAGACTGTACAAAAAAGCTAGCTGCAGCTTGGAGTAAATTACACCTGGAAAAAAAAACCAATGAAAATTTATGTGTGAATTCACCTTCATTATACCCAGCAGTGTTGTGAGCTCTGACTTTATTTTACTATATAATCTTTACTTATATGCTTCTGATCTTATTAACAGCAATAGACAAGTTCCAAGGTTGTATTTACCCTTAGCAAAAATAATATAATATAAAAGCTAAATATTTTTTAACAAAAGAGCACTTAAAATTATGTATCAAAAGAGTAGCTATAAAGTATGTAACAAAATTGAATAAAATTTGGTTTTAGATATAGATGGGCCTTTAATATCTTTTAAAAATTTTATTTCAATATTTAAAGCAAGATACATTTTAAAAGCCCGTCAGCTATAAGTGCTGTTTAACATTTTATTTTGCTTTTTGAGCTAAAAGTATATAAAAAATTGTATATTTTGCGACTTTGGAATACTTGCTACTTGCTTAGGTGGCTGCATGGTCTAAGGCGCTACTCTCACAATAAACTATACTGCAGAAGACTGGGAGATTGAGGTTCGATTCCAGTTGGATGCACTGAGGGTCGTTTTTCCTAAATGGCTTTCCACTCTCCCTTCATACAAATTTGGGTGCACCACCTCTAAATAAAACTTTCCTATTCTTTAACACATTAGTGTAATTAGTACATAGGCGTAAAACTCAAAAGCATAATAAGACGGAGTACTTATAAAAAAACAACATAAGCCAGGTGTGTTCTTATAGTTTATCAAATAAGTTTGGAAACTAGTTTTTGGAGCCAATTTTAAAAGATAAAGAGGACAAATATAATGCTCGGATACTTAACCAAGGGGGTGAGAGGAGTGTTCAAAATTAAAAGGGATAATTCTACATAGTTTAATTCAAACATGCACACCTATCTGTTTCTACTATACATATTAAAGAGCCTGAATTGTCGAAACCTCTCAAAAATTAACATACCTTTTGCAAGTTAAACATATCAGTTTGTATGTCCTTGTGCACCTAGACTGTCCAATGGAAAAGTTTTCCAACTTTGCACTGTTGTCAATGTTCAAAGAGAAATACAGTTTTCACTTTAGACTACTGCCACAACACAAAGAGAAAATGACTGTCTATTAAATAAATGAGTTGTTCTTTTGCCCAACTCCTTAAAGACTTAGAACGAGTAATAAAATGGAAGTACGAATTTAATGACACATTTTAAACAACTGTGACATAGTGAGATTATAACAGGTAGCATGGGATCAAAGGAAATAAATAAATAAAAATCATAGGTATTTTGCAATACAAGAAATGAAAACTTATTATTTATGTAGTTAAAATGCAGGTAATGTTTGAACACAGAACTAATATTGATTTTTTTCACAATACAAAAAAAAAGAAAAAAAAGGAGTATTTCTTTTTATTATAAAATAGATAATCAAACATTTATGTGCATTCCTCATTTGTTCAAGTAGTTTTAAAACCATACAATCCAATGATTTTAAAACTACAGGATGTATTAAAATAATTAATGGTAAAAATTATGATTCATTATCAATATATCAACTATGAATAACAACAATATCAGAAGCTATGTGAAATCCTAACTCATTTTCTAAATTTACAAAGGTAATATGACACTTAATGCTTTCAAATAAATAACAATACTACAACTCCCTGTTGGAAAATATTGGTAATTGAAAGGATAAGAGTACAGCTTGCCTTTGTGGAGGTTCATTGTCTTGAAAGTATAAAACACATAAAAGTTTGACAAACACCCATGAGATTATCTTCATGCTATACATGCCACAGACAGAGTTAGAGTTGTTACTTAACAATGAAATAGTATACAATAGTCGACCACATTTCTGAGAAAACTTGAAGATAATATTATGTGTTCTAGATTTCAATGACCATTGAACCTACATGAAGATAAGCTCATATACTTTTAATTTTCGTTGGTTCAACCTAAGGCCCAATTGTATTATACAGTCGAGTGGTAAGACATATAATAAAATGTAAGGCTAAATTATATTTCAATATCTAATTTGTAACAGAAACTTAACAATTTTATATGAATTAAGGTTCTATTTGTTAACTATATGAAGAAAAAATAACATATTGGATTGATTTTTGTTTTAATGAAATGTCCCTTTAATGATAACTTATAGAACTAGGTTTAGTTGAAATAAGCACTTTTATTCAGAGTATGTATGGCACAATCCTTCTAGTGTGTCGAGTTACTAAGAAAATCTCTAAATTGATAGTCAAGGAAGAAGGTACAGGACAAATGGATAGAAACAAATACAAATTGTAGTGAAGAATTATCACTAATGATCAAATTTTGCAAATTTACCTTTTCTTTTCCTTAATCATAAAACATAAGAAGTAGAACTATATATGCCTCTTATATTATTACAAGTATATGTTAATTTAGTGCCTATAATTGCCTATTCTGTTGGTTTTTATCTATATTATAAATAGAACCCTAATGCGCCTATTACGGCTTTAGCCACGTTTTCATAAGATAGGGCTTACGGGTGGAGGACAATGGAAGCAGCGGCAGACATCTTGGGAGGAAACAACATGCCAAATGCAGGAGAAAAGTTCAACTTAGCTTTTCATGTTATAAAAAAGATTCTAGCTATAAATATAACCCATTTCACTACTGAAAATTTAAAAGAAGTATCTCGTGATTAACAGAATGTGACATCTTTAATGGTCGAATGGGCTGAGGCGTCACTCTCATAGTAGACTGGACTGCCGATAAAGGGGAGATTCAGCTTTGAATCTATGTCTGGTGTACTTAAGGTATTGTTTACTAAATGGTTTTACACTCTTCCACCACACAAATGCCGATACAATTCCTCAAATGCCACCTTCCTAAACCCTAACACATTAGCATAATTACTATACAAGCATATAGCCTGGACGAGTAGAGAGACGTGGTGCTAGAAACAAATACAGCAATGTGAAATGGCTGTAGGTAATAAAATCAATTTTACATCACTTACTGTAAGCCTAGGCTTGTGTTATTCCTAAAATGCCTATTATGGTGCTTAAATCTCATATTTATAGTGCTTATTTGGGTACCTAAGAATCTGATCCCTAATGATCATAAATTATCATGTTGAATTCTTTTAAAGTGATCACACTTACTAACACAACAAATATATAAAAACATTTAAAACATATTGATTTATGCTATATCAATGGAAGTGGACTATACTCATACAGTAATAAGTCAATTAATAATGATTTATTATGCATTTTAGAACGATAAGACATATTTTAATTCAAATAGCTATATCTAGCATATTTTGCAATTTGATAAATTTTTGCCATTTTAAATTAGAAAAATTATTAAACATCTCTAAAATTAAATTTATTAAAATCAAATAATTATAAAATGTTTATAAAAATTAATTTAAAGGGAAATTGTGATTAATTAGTGAAAAGGATTATTTGGTGCAAATAATGGAAGCATGAGAATTTAATTTACATGTTCGGTATTGGCAATCTATTCTAATGAATTGGAAAACCTCAAGCTTTAACATTAAAAAAAATGAATCAATATTCACTTTAAATTGCTGCAACTGTTTAAAAAGATTATGACGTCTTGGAGAGAAAAAATTAATTGGGAATAATGTAAATAGATAAAAATAAAGAAAGATAAATTAATTAAGTAAAACTTGAGTCAAGTGAGCCCACTTACGAAAAGAGGAAGAAATGTGGGAAGAATCCAATGTAAAAAGGTCTTCTGACTTCTATTGTAAAAAAAAAAAGTCACACACACATTGAGACATATGTTTATGACAGCTTTTGTGGGCAGTGCTTGCAATGGAACTAATAGTTTTGTGCAGAGCACCATTGAGGAAATGAATTCCTACATTTTGGCTGTAGTTATCAAATCAATTAGAGCTAATATTTTTAGTGATTGATCGATAGTAACTCATTGTCAGGGCCAGTAAATAATTGATATGCCTGGCCTATTGGTTTAAAATGACCATTTCGTAGCATTTAAGTTGGTGTTGGTGATCTAGTTGAGGGTGGTTTGTGTGTTGGTTGCAACTTTATATATTAGGGTATAACTATTGTTAGGCTTATAACCATTTTTACTTTTCATATTTCGAGGGTATTTAATATTCTATTAAATAGATTAAAATAACTTAAATATTTTAAAAATCCCAAACATAATATATTTTGAAAGTCTCTTCATTGAAGCTTTTTTATTTTTCAAGTGTGTCTGTGGGATTGTCCTCTCCAAGAAGTCCATGATAGCTTGTAAGCTTACTAAAAGCAATCTCAACAGTGCCTCTATGGCCTTCAAATGCCATGAAGGTTGAAAAGGAGGTAAAGAGGCTAGAGTGCATTTGTCTTGTATGTCCCCTATACATTCAGTAGAGGTAGAATAAAAGCAAAATTTTAACTGCCTCTTGCTATCGTGGAATGAAAAAATAACCTGTAAAATATCGACCCAGTGCCCATTTTTAAATGTTGGAGCATGCACAGGCAGGGTCAATTATACTTTAGTTGTGTTTAATGGCGGGTCTTGTACGTTGCTAGTCTTTATATTTTATTTAACATATTATTAATTTTAATTCAATATAAATTTATATTTTTAAGATGTGTGTGGGTAATGAGGAATGTGTAGTTAATAAATAATTAGTGAAATCTTTTTCAACTTTTCAAGACTTTGCTTTTAAAAGTGAGATTGTTAAAACTGGTAGGCCAACACCTGATCTTCCGCAACTTACTTTCAGTAATTTTTATAGTAAGTCTTAATCCATAGATTTAAGTTGATTTAATTTTATGCAGTTATTATTTTTCTTGCTTTACTCCCAAAAAGGTCATCTTAAAATTAATTCATGATTTATAATATATTTTGACATAAATTATGTTCACAAAAATTGAATGAAGAAAAAAGATCCAAGGGACTTTTTTTAACTATTTATTTGAAAATGAGATTAAACTATTTTGATAAGAATATACCTATTTTGATTTTTCTCTTTAGATATGGCAGATAAAAAAAAACCATCACCTTTTCAAATTATAAATAATAAATAAGTTACACAACAATTTATGATTTCTCTTTGAATTTTTTATAAAAAAACTTTTATTTTGTAATTAAATTCTTTAAGTAGAAAAATATGTAGTTTTTTAAAAATAATTTACAATAGTATTATAACTATAAGATCACCTTAGTGGTCTAATGGAGCAGTTCCCAATATGGGATATGTGCCAGAACTTTTGGGGGTACGCGGAAATATATGATGGCGGGAAAAGCTACATATGCCAGCAGCAGTAAGTAAAAAGATCAGTCAAAAGTTATAAAATTAACTTAACAATATAGTGAGAGGTAGTTTTCTTTTATATTTGACCTTGAGAAAATTATTTTAATTTCAAACATAAAACAGTTTTTTTAAATTATTGACAAATTTATAAATACATGAAATGTGTTAAGTTTTTATTGTATCTTTTGCTTTTTGAATATAAAAATATATGCACTCTTTATTCTCATTATTACATTGTTTTTTTAATTCCATTGCTAGCTCATTTATTTTCAGTTGCAAAAAATAAATCCAAAATAACTAATACCATATTAATTAAACACTTTGTTAATATTAAGAGCTCAATCTAAGGAAATGGGCTACCAAGGGTTTTACAAGTGATAAAAGGTTGGGAATTGCTGGTCTAGTGGTCAGAGTTTCTTGCTACGGATTCAGAGGCTCTGGGTTTGATTCCTGGTGTTTCCTGATTTTATGATAACAGGGTCAACTCAGCCTTGTGTGGATTTACTTGAATAAAAAAGTAGCAGCTTTGGTCTAGAAAGCCGAGATTAGTGGCCAGTGGGGTCATTGTATCGACCACATGACACGCTCTTATCAACAGAAGTTTGCACTGTTTTCGCCAACAGACAGCAGCTGTTTGGTCAGTATGGCTTGATTGCAGGCTGATGCCATGGAGATTTTTAAAAGATTAAAAGAAATAGAACCTAATTAAGAATCAATAGGAACCAGCTATTTTATTTTTCTGTAACTGGAACCTTAAAATGTTTATAAGAACAACTAGAGCAAGAAATAAATATTTTAGTTGGACTCTCCAAATGTTTTTTACCATTGTGTCTTACTACCTATTCAGGTAAAATGCATATGTTATAATAATTATGATGATGAGTTAAAGATAAGGGAGGTTGAATTTAGAGGCAATGTACCTGCATTTGCATGGATAGTGTAAAAACATTTAGGAGAATACCCCAGTACAACTAACTGTAATTTGAACCCTACCAACCTGTCATGAGTGGTATAGTTTATTGCGAAAGTGACACCTTAGAACATCCGGCCAGCAAAGCAGGTGACACTCTGATTAAAACAATACATTTTTCTAATTACTTACAGCTTCTTAGGTAGAGAAGAGTAGGCCTACTCTATTTCAATAACAAAGATGTTTAAATTTGTTTGGGCATGCTTTTTAGTGCTCTACAAGTTTTCCAACAGTAAAACTATGTAAATTAAGTAGAATAAATCAATATTTCGGCATTGTTGCTTTTATCAAACACAAAGAAGAAATAAAAGAGTACAGATAACACAAACACTGGATTACTACATTTTGAATTTAAATTTAAAATGGAGTAATCCAGTGTTTGTGTTATTTGTACTCTCTTCTTTCTTCTTTGTGTTTGATAAAGGCAACAATGCCGAAATATTATTTTATTTGTGTTAAAATGTGTGTGTGTGTGACTACTTCTACTATAGAAAACAGAAAAAAGGAAGATGTCACCTTTGTGCATTGGATTCGTCCCACATTTCCCCCCTTTCCTAAGGTGGGTTTTCTTCATAAAATTTACTCTTAGTAGTTAACTTTTCCTTTTTATTTAGCTTTATCAATTTCCTTTATTATAAAATTATTTAGCCATTGGGCCACCTCATTTTTAACCATTTTAGCATGGAATTAGCAAAGTTATATTTCAATGCTTGTTCATAATAACTATTCACGTGAAAATTTGTATAAGTTTTTAAGTTAATGGGTTTTGCATCTACTTAAGAATTTCTTAAATAATCATCCTTGATAATCAGGCACTTCTTTTAGCTCCCCTGGCATTTCCATGTTTTCCATATTTTTCCCCGACTGTGAATATACTGACTCAATTAATTTTGAGTGTCCTTTGAATCTGAATATGATATTTAATATTTGAGGATTCAATTTTATTTGTTTCTTTCAAATTTTTATACAAAACTAACATCAAGGGACCATAACATTAATTTACCACTTAAATTAATGTAAATTTATATATTTTTTATCAGCAGATACTTCCTGTTAAGGTTACATGTATAAAACATTTATTATTTCATTACAATTTCTATTAGCAACTGAATAATTAATGTGAACAACATCAAGATTAAAGAAATCATATTTTCTAAGATTTTGATTTTGAATCTCTGGGTAAAATGAAGATTTGAATTAAAACAAAGTGGATTTGATCCATCTTTGAATATCTAAAATTAATTTTGTAATTTTAATCTGTCACATAATATTACATAATTTCACATGGAAAATAAATATTTTCCCCATGTTATATAAGACGACTATTATTAATATTTTTTGCTATATTAATTTGTTGTGTACACTAAATAAGTCAAGGTAGGTCCTATTTTTATCGATTAAATTATAGAGAAAGTACATATTATTTGAACACAACTATACAGTACTGCATGCTTGTAAGTACTTTGAAAAATTGTACAGTAATAAAAGAGGTTTACTATTGATAATTGATACATCCATATTGAAGATGTGTGTTATTGAAAACTACACTTTCATGTTATATAATAGAAGACAGTACAGGATTAGCTCTTGGATATCATTACCATTTAATTCCCTGAACATGTTTGCATTTAATCAACATTAATCAGGAGAAGGTTTAAAATGCACAAGAGGGGGCCATTCTTAACACAATGGAAATATTATTATAATTATAATTTCTTGAATTTATTTATATACAGAGGTAAAAAAATACAAAACACATATACACAAACAAATATTTAGCATGACTTTTATATATATGAATGCACATTTTTGAGTTTATAATTAAAAAAAGGAAACACCTGCCTCGATGAAACCACATATAAAATATGAAAAATACAAATGTTAACTAAGTTATGTTTCTTAGCTGAGTGTACTAAATTCAATGCATTCTTTATTAACTGTTACATTCACACATATTCATTTACATAAGCTTTAAGAGCACATTTAAATTAATAGTTATCAAAAGTTAAACATTTCCTAACATTAACATAACAATCGGTACATTAGTAGTGTTTGCTTGCTTGTCTCTGCATTACCGAACACTTTCCAATTGAAATTAAATTATCACAAATAAGGAAAAATAGCTTTAATTCCTTATACTGGTAACACATTTCTCTCTATTTAAAAACATAGTTTAGGTAGCAGATCAACTTACACATTTGGAAGTGACTCAACTTCAAAATAATCACTGCATCAAATACTAGGTCCTATTTTTTATGTGAAGACTGTTTGAGGATGATATTCTTGATGTGTTCTTGGTTTGATGTATCAGTACTTCGAAACTGCACATACACCTGTCGCCTGGCTGCATCTTCTAGGAGACGTTCCCATGCTGTGACATCCTGTAACATGATTGCTAATATTATAAGTTTGATACTTGATGATCGACAAAAGATTGAAATATTTGTGTATAGAACATCCATTACAGGAGTGGTGGTATCTGCTAGGTAGAAAAATTTATCATGTATCCATTCGCCAAACCATATAACTTGCAAGATTGTATGTTAATTTTTTGTTACTTTTGGCAGTCAAAAAGGAAACACAAACAATTTGTTTTTAATTACTGAAACATGAACATATAAAAATAACTGCTTGGATATTTCTTTTTTTTTTGTGGAAGCAGTGTTTGTGATTCACATAATAGGTTATTTTCAAACAGGAGCTTCTAAAATGTGGTATGCTCTTCTTCTTCTAAAATCAAGATAGCGAAACAGCCGAAACAAAGGCACTTGGTGACATCATACAAACCGTCTTGTCGGTTGTGCTCAACCACTACAGTAGCCCCATGGCTTCTTTGGTGCTGACTGACAGCTCACAGCTAACAGCTGACGGCTTTGTAAAGTTACCAGACCAAATTATGTATCCCTATGCTGAACCAAATGATCTGCAAAAACGTGTGTTTAGCAGCTGTCACTTCTGACATTTAAAATTTAGGTATATACCCAAATGTTGACTGTCAGACAGCTGTGAGCTGTCAGTCAGCACCAAAAAGCTGTGGGCTTACTGTATTTACAAAATAAAACTAATATTTTTTATGGCTCTCTAAGTTATAAAAAACATTTATTTATTTTGGTGGACAGTTATAAGAAGATACCAATGATAATATAATACTTTTGTAATTTATTATTTAATTTACTATAATATATCTTGTTGCCACAACCAAAGAAAAAAATGTCAGTTTTAAAGTAATTCTTTCTTAGGGCAGTATTATTATACTTGTTCGATAACCCTTCTTTTGTTGATATTAAAGTATAACTAGGCAAATACAAATTATTTCTTAATAGGGTGAAATTAGTCATTTTCAGTCAATGTTTGCAATAAAGAACCTTCTGCTAACTGTCAGACACCATTTCTCTTACAGTGGGTGGATGCCCCCTTTCATTGTATAGTAAATTTCTAGCATCAAGGCCAAATATGTTGCCCTATGTTACACTTGTTTCAAAGATATGTATTGGAATGATGGGGACAGATCATCAACATTATTACCTCAATTATGATCATGTGTGGCCGATTTTATGTCAATCATGTCATGTAAAACAAAAACATTCAATAATGTTGCCAATAGTCTAATATATCTCTAAGCCTTTGATTATTAAGAAATTTAAACTGCTGTGTAAAGTCCAATTTTGTAATTTGAAGCGAAGCCAAATTTAACTAAACGAATTATTCCCCAAAGCCAAACCAAAGTTCAAACATTAAAACACAAAACTTTTTTTTAATAAATAAAATATATGTTTGGTTGTGTAACTGTTGGCATTAGTTATAATTTACAGAATTATATATTGCAAACATAATACCATATTCCTATCTTGATAAATTAAGTATAACAATATGTATATTAATTATTTTAGGTCAGACACCTTAGCCTTAGCTCAGTCAGTAACGCATTTGTCTACTGAGCTAAGGATCCTCGGTTAAATTCCCAACAGGGCCAAAAAATTTATCATTTGTGAAATGTGGGTTTACCCTTTCAAAGTGATTAATTAACGGCCAGGGGCTGAAATTTGTGTCTGTTTTAGATTTAAGTTAATTAATAAGCTGTGTGCTGAAATAATCAGTCAGTTCAGAAAGTGCATGTTAATATTTGAAATAAATGAAAAAAATATTTTATATTTTTGTCAAGTGAACATTAATTTGTAATGTACATTCTGTTTACCCTGCAAGGTGGGAAACTTACCTTGAAGCATTACACTATGACCTTATAATATTAGCTATACCATAGTGGAATAATGCAAGGTAAGCTTGACACATTACAGGCAGAGCTACCCGGAAGCATAATTTTGTACTTGGTTGAACTTTGATTTTGGTGGTACTTCCTTTATAACAAAAAATGGATGAATTACAAAGTCTGTGTCCATTGTTTTTCTTGGTTATTGCTTATTAGATTTTTATGCAAGTTATATTAAATTATTCTTTACACCTTGCTGTGGTCCTAATTAACAATGAAAAAATGTTTGAATTTCTGTAAAAATTCAAGGATTAAAAATAAAATTAGGACTTGTAGAAGTTACATTTTTCTTGATAAATTTAGTCTCTACCCATTTTAACTTTAAGACAAGAACAATTTTCTGTGATTTAGGTTTAAGAATATTTACAGGATTTAACTGCCTTGGAGGTGTAGTTAGCTAATGCACTAGTTTAGTGTTAAGCTAGAATGCTGAGGACGGGGGATCGAGGTTCGAATCTTCACTTGAGTGAACTGAGGGTGGTTTTTACAAAATGCTTTTCCCCTCCCCCTCCAAGCAAATGTGAGTTCCCTTCCTCTCTTTTAAACTTTAACAATTACTAGCCCACTAGCATAATTAGTACTTAAGCGTATAGCCCGCACAAGCTGCTAGGTAAATAAAAAAAATAACACGATTTGAAAATTATTTGTTCTACCCATTGTTTTCTAATTCTGTTATGTTAGTTTCAACTTCAGTTTTGTAATATTTTACACCCCAACATTTTACAAAAATGTTAAGTTGCAAAATTTATTCCAACATTGTATTGTTGTGAATCACAAAATTATGTTAACTGAAATATTAAAGGTTTAATTTCTCAATTATTACAAAAAAGTATCAATTCATTCAACAACAATATAAAAACAAAAAAAGGAAATAAGAGTTTATTTAAGGTAAATGAAATTATTTCTGAGCTAAAAAAACGAGTTAAACCTAAGTTTTATATGTATGAAATTAAGTGTATCAAACATGTTAATAATAGACCATTAAATATCCCAGTCTGTAACTATTATTCCACAGCAAATGTGCATATACAAATTCAGGCAAAATAAACCTTATTTGCTGTCATCATATTATATTGATTCTTTTTTAAACACTTTTATAAAACAATAAAATAATTAAAGCATAAAATCAGTTTTTTGTATCTCGATATAAAGTTTAATCTAAAATGCTATCCGACTATTCCGCCTCAATATTAACGCAAATATCCAAATCTACAGAGCTCTGAACACTGATGAAAACCAACCTTTAAAGCAGTAAAGTTGCCGCATATGTACAGGGCAGATCGTGCTCGTGTGAGAGCCACATTTAACCGTGACATGTCGTTGAGAAATCCTACTCCTTCTGTTCGGACGCAAGACATGATCACTACATCTCGCTCTTGTCCTTGTACACTGTCAATTGTGTCACATGTAATACCAAGACCAGGGTACCTGGAGAAAATGCAACATTACATATAAATTGTGTCAGGTAGTGCAAGCAAACACTATTTTTTTTATGGACATTTTAAAAATATTTTTCTTTAGCCCATTACCTGGCGCATTTGAAGAACAGCTTTCTGCATGGGAATAAAACCCATTTTTATACTCGTATTCTACTAATCGACAAATTTTCAGAAATAATTTATTTTCTCATTTTACTTTATTCATGACCATGGTATAGCATTGAACTGTAGATCCACCTACGAGGTTCAATATGAAGTTTTTGGACTGGCTAAAAGTACAATAGTTCATTGATATATGGCATTACAACAACTTATTGCAATGAAACGTTGAATCACGCTTGCTCCAGGGAACGTTTAGACAAACAAAGAAGTTGTTCAACACCCGTGCCAGGGAAAGAGTTAGTGCAGTTTTTCAAAGCTCTTAACCTTAATCGGGGTTTAGAGCAACTGGGGTTGCACTTAAAAAATAACACTAATGCCCTCATAATTTGCCCGCTTTCAAACCACATGAAGACAAAATTTTCAATTCAAACTCATATCTAGGATTCAGTTATTACAAGGGGAGGATTGAGGAAGGGGGGTGTCCAAGCACTTAAACATAGGTTTAATATTGTAGGCTTGAACCTAAAATCCAAATTTGGGGAATTACACAGTGAGATCAAGGTAAGGAGGGACTGGAGCACTTACGCCTTTATGGATATTGAAAAGAAGTTGGCTTAGTTATAAAATGAACAAAATAGAACATCAAACAACTGCATAACTCAAAAATTTAGATTTAATGTAGTATTTATTACAAAGTTCAAAGATAAAATACTTACTCTGTGGCATTAAGAACTCAAAATTTCATTGCCACATTTAAAAATGTATGCCACTTATCCCTATCTTGTGCCAGTCTACCTCATTACACCCTATCTCTTTCTGGTACATTCTGATGTTATCCTCCCATCTGAATTTAGGTCTTCCCAGTGATCTCTTCCGATTAGGTTTGCTAGTCAATAGCTTGACCACTGTTCTAGATTTCTCCATTCCTGATGCATGTCCTGCCCACCATAATCTGTGAGATTCGAATAGCTAACAATGTCTTTGAATGAGTACAGGATATGCAACTCACTCCACTCCTCATATATTCATCCCTTTTTTGACCAAATATCTTCCTAAACACCTGGTTTTCGAATACCCTAAGTTTCTTTTCGCCGTGCCAGGTAAGAGAACATGTTTCCCAACAATAGAGAACTGACAGACCCTTGTTTTGTATATTCTTAGTTTTATATTACATCAGAGTAGATGAGATGACAACAACTCAATGACCAAGTCATAGCAAGAATTTCCCAACTGTATTCTTTTCTTATTTCCAATCTAATATCATTATTGCTATATAAATTGTTCTTAAATACTTAAAACTCATTAATCATATTAATTAATATGGTGGTTGCAGTGATCTCTAAATTATCATACTCAATCTGTCTTCTCTGTGTGTTCATATACTTGGTCTTTTCAGTATTCACTTCTATATCTATTCATTATTAATATATAATAAAATGTCTGCATGTTTTGAAACAGCTTCCTTACTATTATCTAACAAAGCTAAATCATCTGGATATTTTAATAGCTGTATTGTATTGCTTAATTTCAAGCCTTTCCTACTTCTTAGATAATGTACAACTAAATAATGGATATCTTTAGTTTACATTTTTTCAATTAATGTCTCGTTAAAAGTTAACTTTAAGTTTAGTTAGAGAAAAAAGAGGGAGGGTGTAAAAGAGTTCCCCAGGACACATCCCTTTGGCTGCATGTTGAACCCAAAAGGATTCAAACCAGTAGTGGATCTATGCCTTCTTGTAACGGTACTAGTTTAGTATGTTACAATAAAGTAACCCCAACCCACCTCATGTTAACCTACAAGCATAAATTCTCTTTCGATTCATACTACCCACTCCAAAGAACATCGACATTAGCTTATACCTCCTGGAATAGAACTCTTCTCTATTCTAGTTCCATGTAGTTTCAAGCTATATACAAACATCATAATTCACAAAAAATTCTCTTCTATATAGACTGTTCATATACTTACCCTCTGAATCTTCTGGCTAGCACAGCCTTCAAGCCTGGACTAACTTCAACATGTCCTAATTCGACAAGTGGGGCAAATCTGCCGTAGTGTCTAAACAGCTAATGTTCCGGTCTGCCTGGTCACAAGTGTCTGATGAGTGACTACCGGGACAACATTTTAGACGTGGGCTTGGACTTACCTGCCCTCTAGCGGAGAGTGGAACCAACCACCAAATCATCGCCTCATCACCTCCGTCATCAGCGACTCCAGTTAAAAAGATCACTATCAACATACCTGGGGTGATCTTGATGAAGACGCGATGACCAATCAGAGAGCGGGAAAAGAAATGGTGTACGTGTCCAAGTGAAGGCAGTAATATACCAACGTGACGTCACCGGCTAGTTTGAACTTCTCCCCCCTTTGTATCTCTTGGCAACGAGACGCTATATAATATGGTGGCACTGAAGAGAACATTGACTATTGGACTCGGCACCACCGAGTGTGGACTATTAATCTAGTAACTTCTATGGACTGTTAATATTTGATATCATCAGATGATTTTCCCTGAAAATGGACTCTACCAGGAAAGTTGTAAAACTGTGTAAATCTTCGTTATTATTATCTAAATATTGAAGCTATAGGTAATATAAATTAGAACTCTAAATTTTTGACGTTAGAGATGGACTTGTAATTTTTGGTTGAAATAGGAGTATTTCTATATATAACTTTTTCTTTCAAAATCTATTATTTTGGTGTCGCCTCTTGGGCGCTTGCTTCTTTAATTCATTTGTAAATATTTTATAATTGCTGTTCGTGCACAACTACAGTTTTGTTGAGGTGCATTTAAATTTAAATTAAATCATTTAAATTCATTCCTTTGTTTTCTAATATTTATGTAACATAAATTTTGCTGTTTGTCTTATATTTAACTTTAAATTTTCCAAAGTCTTTTAATATGAAAATTAATTCAGTAACCATTGTTGGGTGTCATTTATGCCGAGATTTACTAAAAGACTTCAATGATGCTGTTCCAAGTAGTCCCACGAGAGTTTCGACTTACAGTCTAAAGCCAGACTCTTGAGTTTGTTTAAAATGTAATGTTTGTTGTAACATAACCATTTCAGTTAATGTGTCAATTTTTGTCTTTAGGGTTCATAAAGCTATACATTGTTCATTACCTTGTGTAAAGATTATTATTTGTTTTCTATTACTATTTAAAGTAAACATGATCAATTTGATTCATCCTGTTATTATTTTGTTTCTCGTTGAAACTATCTATTGCACAATGTTTTCCAACTACAGCTACAGGGTGACCCTTAAGGACACGTGATTTATTGTCATATTTTTCAATAAACTATTATTCTTATTTTTAACTCATGCTAATGCTGTTTTCGATTATATTGTATGCTAGCTTACTCCCTCCCTTCCTTGTAGTATTTTTAGTGGCCTATTACTATAAGGTAGCAGAGAGGGCAGAGATCCTTAGTATTATTATTATTATTAGCACCGCGTCTTACTACCCGTTCGGGTTATACGCACTTACGCTAATGTGTAATGGTAGGGTGATTGTGAGATGAAATGGAGGACCTACAGTTTAACGCGGTATCCGAACCACGGTGGAGGCCTGGCATTCCCCACATTCACAAGATGTCTTGTCAGAGGTGAAGGAAGGGTTTGGTAATCAGATAAATCTATGCCGGGACCGAGGATTGAACCCCGGCCGCCAGCATAGAAGTCTGACACCTTACCCCTAGACCGCCAGGTCACCGATATCCTTAGTAAATCAAAAATCCTTCAAAACATTACAGTGTCTATACATTAGAATGCTGCCCTGGTCACCCATTTTTTTAGATTTTACAGTTTATACTTGTGTGAATAACAGCAGGATGACTTAAAAGTGAAGCTTTCTCCAAACAAAATATGAATAGGTTGGATTTTATTAGTAAAGCCCCTGATGCTAAAAATTATGTGTTTAAAATAAAGGCTGGTACACTAGTATTTAAAGTGGACAAGAAAAGTGTTATAAAATTTTAATGCAACTAACACAACTAATTGTTTAATTACCACACACTATAAAAAATCTGTATCATTTGTCTGTTCTGTGATTTATGTTTTACTACCCATCAAGGCTATCTGCATATTAAACTAATGGGGCAGTGTTGAGAAAGTTAGAATTACGATATAAAGGAAGTGTAGCCACATTTGTATGGTAATAGAATGGGAAAAGATTTAGTAAAAACTACCTCATTACACTGAATGGGATTCAAACACCCTACCTTTCTGCGATTTGAAGCATTTAGGAAGACTATTATTATTATTATTATTATTATTAGCACCGCGTCTTACTACCCGTTCGGGTTATACGCACTTACGCTAATGTGTAATGGTAGGGTGATTGTGAGATGAAATGGAGGACCTACAGTTTAACGTGGAATCCGAACCACGGTGGAGGCCTGGNGTGGAATCCGAACCACGGTGGAGACCTGGCATTCCTCACATTCACAAGATGTCTTGTCAGAGGTGAAGGAAGGGTTTGGTAATCAGATAAATCTTTGCCAGGACCGGGGATCGAACCCCGGCCGCCAGCATAGAAGTCTGACACCTTACCCCTAGACCACCAGGTCACCATTTAGGAAGACTATTACAGTGAAATGTATGTGTTGTCGATTCAAATTACTTTAATAAAGTCTTTACTTTCAGTAATATAAACAAAGCAATGTTATGAACAGTTGTCATGACATATTTAAATGTTGCCTAACGTTGGAGCTTGCTATATGTACAATATTCAGAATTAAGAAGAAATGTACTTGCATCTGTATAGCAGGAGGGTGGAAAACCATCAAGAAAAAAATTGTCAGTAAGACCGGACAAAATTTGAATCCTGAGCACATCATTTACCAGCAAACCAGACCATACGAGTCTCAAATTTAGTCTGCATTCCCACAAATATGGGTCTTTACTCATTATTATACCAATTACCAGCACTGGCGTGTGCACAAGAAAAGGATTTTAGCCACACCTAATATGGTTTGCCAATGGCAAGGAGGTTATGCTACAAATCTTGATTAAGGCCCTTAGCCCTGTCAAGTGAAAGTCTATAACCTAATTTGTGGGATGGTTGGTGCGACGGTGAAAGGGGTGGCGTGACATCACAACCGACCAAAGTATCTTTCCACGCCAACAAGAATAGATGGATCACGTAAAACAAAGATGCCGCTAGCTGCCAGAAAGATCTTGCGGAAAAATCACATGTTTGGAAATATCAGTTTTCTCGAGAAGAAGTGAAATTTTTATAGTAATATTTTCAACGTGTCTTCTAAGATATCAATGTTTATTAGGTGTTACATTTTCTTATTTTTTGTTATGCAGCCAGAAGTTTTCTATTGAAAAATGCCAAAATTATTGCTATTTGATCAATGTTAAAACGATAGAAATGGTGTGTATATAAAAAGCATAGCATAATCAACATGCTTCTATTCTTGAACAAACTGTTAACGAAAAGAAAATTGCATAACAATAAGAAATTCTTGAAGATAATAACCGTTTGTTCCCATGGCTCTGTGTTTCCACACCAAATGAAAAGGGCCAATCGCCTTAAGTATACTTTTTTTTCCTTAAATGGTTGTGTTCTCTTCCTACACAAAAATGTAGACGGGTGTGACTCGAATACAACCTATCTCACTCCTATCTTATTAGTGTATGTAGGTAGAGTCATAGAAGGTATTACAACACACTGCTATTTTTTCTACGAGTTATTAAATGACACTGGAGCATCCAGGGGTCTAAGTGTAACATCCCTAAAATATACCTTGCGTCTTCTTTACAGTATTATTTTCAGGAATACAAACAAACAAAAAGATTGATAGGAGTCTGCTTACAAGCTAAAGTCTTTAGATTAGAGACGAGTCAAACTTCGGTTGAATAAATATGTAATTTTAAGATTTCATTATGCAAATAAGTAAATAAGTGGTATGGCACAATCGCACAAATTTTTTCACATTATGTATTATCGCCTCTATGAAAATTTCAAAAAAATTGATTTTTAGCAAGATAGCCTCAAATAAGTTTTAATAATAAAACAAACCCAATGTTATGTTAATCACAATAATCACTTCATATATAAAAATGTATTATTATTTATAGTGAAAAACTATTTATAGATTCCCATTCTCAGTTCAGTATTAAAGGTCAATTTACTAAACATTCAAATTTTCCTATTATTTGTTGCAAGTAGATTACCCTTAAATTAATTAATTTTAGATAAATAAAGATTTATTATTATTGATATATAAAATAATTTGTAATTAATAAAATGATAAAATAGCTGGAAAATAAAAGAGCACAAATAAAAATGAAAACACTATCACATATTTACACACACTTCAATATTTCGATGCTATTATAGCAAATTTAGTAAATATTAAAGTGTAAATATATGTTAATGTTTTTAATTTTATTTTTGCCATATTATAGTCCTACTATTCTATTATTTTATTTATTATAAATTGTTTTTGCTCAATGCACTTTATTTCATATATAGTAGGTTATTTTTTTAAATATAAAAAAAAGGATTTTCAAAAATCACTCCTCAATAAACAGCCTTTATCGAATGTTTACCCAAAACAAAGTATACAGAGTTATTTGCCATGTCAAACACTCCCAAGATACCCATTTGGAACCAAACCATTAGGTCTATTTTAAATTATTTCCAGTTTATTAAAAATCCGCCATCAGTAAACTACCCATAAATTAGTTTTTACCCCAAAAACAATAATAGTGTTGGTTGCCATGTTAAACATTCCATAATTATTATTGATTTGAAATCAATTCGCTAGGGACATTTAAAAGAAATTCAAGTTTTTGAAAAATCATTTATCATTATACTATCCATAATGAGTTCTTAGCCCACAAACACATAAATTGTTTTAATCATTATGTCAAACAATCCCAAGATATCAATTTGGAACTAAATCGTTAAAGCCTTTTGTAAAATATTTCAAGTTTTTGAAAAACTCAGTCTTCAGTAAACTACCCTTCAACAAATTTGTGCCCAAAAAACCAATTATAGTACTAATTGTCATGTAAAACAAATCCTAAAGATGCATTTAAAACCGAATCGGTTATTTATTTAAAAAAATTAAATTAGAATCATATATTAAAAAAGTTATAAAATCAAAAATTGTTTATTTTTAAATGATTAGAAAAAATTAAGTCATAATAAATTATTGGATTGAATTTTATTTAAACTGTGATAGTAGTTCAAAATTTAATTATGATTCAATTTAATGTTGTCAAGGAAAGTTTAAAAAAAACAAAAAAAAAAACTATTATTTCCGGTCTATCTGGAGTGCAGTTCTTAGTGCTGACCTCTTACCAGAAAAATAAATTAAGAGCATTAATGTGTACTTGATACTATTTTGCACCAAGCTATCTGTGTTCTTTACCTTTATATATCTCTTTTACATAAGAGACTTCCTTTCCTCAACAAAACCAGTTTATTTAGTTGCAGACTTTGACACTTAAATGACCATCTGCTGCACAATTACAAATACAGATACACAATACACATATTGTTCATAAGAGAAGGGAAGAGTCAAACAAAATAAGCTATTGAACAGTTACCGGTACATACTTCTCTCGTAGTTTATTCTGTATTGTCTCTTTCTGCTGGTTGTAGGGCGTGATGATGCCAACAGACAATTTAAGTTGTGAAACCGTATTCAAGGCAATTGATGCCACCTCCACCACAAAATCAGCTTCTCCATCATTAGAATGGCCTCTATGATGGAATTAAAGCAAATTTTAGATTCAAAGCTTACAATATTTATAGTTTAATCATGCAGGGTGGAGTCCAAACAATTAGACGATTAATAATTTGAAATAAATACTTTGATTGAAAAGTAAATATCCACTAGGTAAATAAAAACAAACTAAATACTACACTTTTTCACTTTTTGAAGATAATGTCACTCAGGTGAGCTCCAACGGGCATCAGGTAAACCTCAGCACTCTGTCTATCACGTTCCCCAGCAAAGATCATCTAATTGTTTCCGCCCCACCCTGTATTACCTTCATTAGTAATAAAAACCTATTAGAAATGGGTTGAATCAACTTTTTCTAGAATACAAATCTTCTATTTATTTAAAAATACCGAATCTTTAGTTGGAATTTGAATCACGAATATGTTTTTTGTCTCCTCAATTTTAATTTTGTGCAGATTTTTTCCTTTTAGTACCCAGTGGGGTTAAACTGATATGTCTTTATTACAATAACGTGTGAGGAATGAGGAGGTTGAATCAATAGGATTCTAACCTCAATATCCCCATCATCAGTAGTACAGTCTATTGAGAGACCTTAGATCATTTGATCACCAAAGCGGGGCACATAAATTATTTGGTTGCTATTGAAAATATATATCATAACCAAATGATAACTTTTTATTTTAAAACATTTTAGAGAACATTCTAAACAAGTTAAAAGTCAGAAGTGGATATAAATTAAAAGTTAAGACTTGGAAATATTATTTGAACAATATTTCTAAGTCTTAACTTTTAATTTTTGTTTTAAGGTAAATTAATTGTTTGGAGACTGGTTATAAGGTTTGCCCTAAAATTATGTAGTATTAACTCAGTAAGAAGACCATGATAGCCCTAAATTTAACTTAAAAGTAATAAAAATATATATTCCTTTTAGTAATTTAAAACTTGATATTTTTTTAATCCTTAAATCTTGAACATCCTTAAGGATTCAAATAACTAATACTTAGTTTTAATATTCAAATAATGTTATATAAAAAAAGACTAGATTAAACACCTGCTAAGTCCTTGTCGATACTCGAGGCTCAACACCAAGTAGGGCTTTAAGGGTGTGATTCTTTGATGATGCAGAAATGGAGCGCAAGTGAGGCGGCCCTCATAGAAGTAATAGTTGGGCCAACAGCAAATCTCTGGGTGCATGCGAAACTGTTCATTCAGGAACATGACTGGATTGGATGGTAGCAAGCTTAGTGAACTGTTCAGTCGATCAAACATCGATATGGCATAGCCAAGATCCTTGGCTATCTGGAATGAAACAGCATTCAAACATAGCTGGATATGGTGCAGTTATTTATGGATGGCTAGTAAAAAGAACTAAACAATTAGGCCTAAATAATGTACATTTGTTTTATCACCATGTCTTACTACCTCTTCATGTTATAAGTATATATATTAATAATCACTATAATGAGGTAGGGATAAGGAAGGAAGCATTTTAGAGGTAATTTACCAGCATGTGTGTTCTAATAGAAATCCCCCATTTGTTTTCTAACTATTTTTACACAATGAAAGGTAGCGTCGAGATGAATAAAATTATGTATTTATTGGGTGCCACTCCTAGGATCTAGGAGAAAATAGTAATAATAATAATAATAATAATAATAAATATCTTTAACTTGGCTGACTTTGACACAGGCACGATGACACTTTAATACTCAAGACCACTGGGTGTGCAGCAATTTAAAGTGTGAACTGTTGGGTTCTATGATTTCAACCTTCGAGCTGAGCTTGTCATTGAAACTCAGGATCGAGATTGAAAGTTTTGTAGACCTATCATTTTCATGCTTCTTCTTGATATACATACAAATCAATTTTTAAAACACAATGGTAAGTATAGGCTATTTAATTTAGATAATATCGACAGTTTGACAGTTTCACTTATAAATAATTTGGTAGCTTAAATTGTTAAAATCAACATCAAATTTCACATTAATAACATAATAGATATCTAAAACTATTTTTGACCAGTAAACTAATCCAATATTTTCATCCATTTTGCATTATCCTCAATTAAAGTTGCTTTGCCATGACAAATCAATGAAAATAAAAATAGTTAAATAGATCACTAAATACTTGAAACATCAATATTTTTACTATATTCACACGATCCTTTTCTAGACTGCTGATGAATGATGATGGGGAGATCAAGGTTCAAATCTCAGTTGGGTGTACTTAGAGTGGTTTTCCAATCGCCCTCTAAACAAAAGTGGTTACACTTCCTCTAAATATAACATTCCTAATTCCTAATACTATTAGTGTAATTGTGCCTAAGTGTATAATCTGAAGAGATAGTAAGACCTGGTAATGAAAAGAATACAAAATTGAGAATAGATTTTGATTGATTTTAAACTTAAGATATTTGAAACGTGTATTAATATGTTCAACTACAAAACTAACATTAGTTACTATTTGGTTATAGAATTATGTTGGTTAACCAGCCTAAACTCACCGTTTATAAAATTATCTAGCCATTTGGCCACCTCATTTTTAAACGTTTATAAATATTGCAATAAATAGTTTACCCAACTTAACATTTTTAAATAAAAAAAAGCATTTAGTATTTCATAGTGTCTACTAAAAATATTATTTTAACAATCTTTTTTTTCATTTTAAAGAATCAACACAATTTTTTTACAAGCATCAAAAATTGAATTGAAATAAATTTCATAGTAAGATCAATTTAAAGTGCACCATAAGATGCAAGTCCAACTGCAACTGGAGGAATGATATTGGAACATAAGAAATGAGCATGCACAATATTACATTAAGGACTAACAAACAAAATAGGAAACACTTCAAATTTCTAACCGTTTGTTTTTCTTACGTTTTCTTATAGGTCAATTAAAGTTATGAAGGGTTATTTTGGGAAAATTTTAGTTAGTTAAAAAGTCAATTTTATTCACTTTTTTGTAATTTTTAATGTAAATTTATTGTCTTAAATGAGTGTTGTAGGGATTTTAACTATGATTCTAACTATACTTTAATTTGAGTGTTGTTCTTATTTTTAGCTATGTTTGGTCATTTTTAGTTTTTAAACCAATATTTCCATCTTTTAACTTTGTTTTTAAAAGTATTTACCAATTATGAAAATGAGTGTACTTTTAATTTTAAGAACATGTGTTGGTTTTCAAATATTTTTAAAATCTCACATATTTACAGTTACATGTTTGTTTTGAATTGTGACATTTTAAATATTCCATTTTACTTTTAATATAAACAAATATAATATGCCCTTAACATTTTAAAATTATGAATAGTCTATACTCAAACTCGACTCGAACTAAGGGAACTTTTTGAAATACTTGACGTGAAAGAAAAAAATTCAAGCTCAGAGACTCCTAGTTAACTGTGTTCTTCTTTTCATTGTAAAAACCATATTGTCTATGTTCCCTTTTATATGTTTTCTATCCACCTTTCCTGTATCTTATTCCAAATACTAAGGCTCTGCAAGTATTCTGATTTCTAGTTTCGAGCCGAGTTTGCTATTAAAGATGATGACTAAGATCAAAAGTTTTGTAAGCTCGTCTTTTTCCGGCTTCCTCTTGATGTATATACATTGTACAAATCAGTTATTAAAACACAATGGTAGTATGTGCTATTTAATTTTGATGATATTGGTTGTATAACTTATAAATAATTCAGTAACTTAACAGATTTCTAAAATATTAATAACCCAGTAGAGCTCTAAAACTGCTTTTGACAGGTAAGCTTATTCAATATATTTGACCATTTTATTAATTAGAGATGGGTCGAATCCACTATTTCTCAAATCCGAATCTATATTTTATTTTCGAATATCGAATCCAAATCCTACAAATCGTTATAAATTTTAATGATTTACAAATAGACCTACATTACACAATATAGGCCTAAACTGTGAATTAATATTTATTTCAATCATGCTTTCAATTTTAATCAACCCCAACCACCCCTCACGAAATACATGTTAAAATCCAGCCAAATTAAATAATCTAGACTCATATTATTGTTTAAAAATCAAATCAATTAAAATTTGAGTGGCTTTTAGTTATTTTTAAAAGCGGTTATAATGAGATGAGTTTCTAAAAAACATGTGAAATAAACAGATTAACCTAGTTATCCTTTGATCAACTTTAATCATCATTAAAGGATATTTTATTGTATTAAGACAGCAAAAATAAAAATACAAACATATATTTTTAATAAAGACTAAAACAACATGCTTAACGGTGACCAGGTGGTCTAGGGGTAAGGTGTCGGACTTCTGTGCTGGGGTTCCGAGGTTTAATCCCTGGTCCCGGCACAGATTTATCTGATTACCAAACCCTTCCTTCATCTCTGACAAGACATCTTGTGAATGTGGGGAATGCCAGGCCTCCACCGTGGTTCGGATTCCACGTTAAACTGTAGGTCCTCCATTTCATCTCACAATCACCCTACCACTACACATTAGCGTAATTGTGTATAACTCGAACGGGTAGTAAGACGCAGTGATGATGATAATAATATTAATAATAATAATAATAACATGCTTAACAATTAAACATACAATGGAAATAGTGAACTCAATAATGCTTAAGTATGTTTTATTATTATTTTCTTATATATACATTATCTATTTTCCCGTAGAAAACAAATATATTCGATTCTTGAGATATGTCGATTTCTGAGAATACATTCTATTTAAAACACAAACATTTTTTCGACTACAATATGTTCATTCCCATTTTATAAGGCAGGACTACGTTTGAATATTTCTACAATTACTTCAATAACATATTTTTTTAAATAATAAAAACTAAATTAAAATCAATTTAAAAATAAATAATGAATTAGCAAGTCATTATTTGATTCTTAAAACTCGAGAGCACTTACTAAGTGATCAGTTTACCTGAATCGATTTCAAACAAACAATCGATATACGACACGTAGGCCGGTAGGGATAAATAAACAGTTTTATCGCTGTCTGACTGTTTACAGTATTTATTTTTCATGAAACCCAACAAAATGTCTAACTTAAGGATCGTATGCAGGAAATTGGGGTTCTTTGCATAGTTGTGGGTAATTAAAACCAGTTGGGTAGTAAGAATTAACAGTATCTTTATTTTAATCATCACTTGGGCGAGTAAACATAATATACGTCATGGTGGCTGACTTAATATCATGTGTAATGGCGGCTGACTTTGTATCATGCATAGTGTATTCTTATTTCTGTTAAAAAAAAGCCATAATTTGTTTTATTTATTTCGAGTTTATTTGTAATTCTAGATTTGATTTTCAATTTTTAATAGTTTTAATGTGTTCATTAAAATATTTACAAGATTGTTCGTGAGGTGAAAGTTTTAAAAGTGATTATGTGCCAAAACGATTGAGTCCAAGTTTCCCATTCAGGTGGGAGGGTAGGGTACTAGACCCGTACATTTTTCACACCTAACAATTTTTTTTTTAAAGAAGATTTTATTCATGTCTATTTCTTTTGTCCGACAAAATAAATATTACAGATTAAGTTTTGCTTTTCAAGTAGGCCTAACTAAGTAATTTTTGAATTTAAAATATAATGCTTTGTTTATGAGGTGAAAGATTCAATCATCGAATCCAATAAAACACTGAACCCTTGAATCTCAAATACTTGTCAGGATTCGGTGGATTCAAATATCCAAGTTGTCCATCTCTAATATTAATATAATGTAGAGTGACTCGAGTGCCGAGGAGGATTTGGCTCTCTAATATTATTTTAGATAGAAGATGATAGTGATCAAAATGATGATGATGATAATGATAATAATAATTATAATAATAATAATAATAGACTAGTTGTTGCAGCAAAGAGACTGCAACAAACTGATAGCAAATGTATAGCATTGTACAGAATGTCGAAAGAAAAGCTACTTTGAATAATACATCAAACGTTCATACATTCATGATGATTGAGTTTGTAACTGAAATAAACCGAGAACTAGTATGTTGAACTCCCAGTGACTAATCAAGGAGGCGTCGTAAATGGGTTAGCAAAGGGTAAACAGCGAAGTGCTATTGAAATACATAAGCGATGACACTCAAGCTACGGGTTGGAAGTTTGGATTTTACTCGAGTCAATTTTGGGTTTACTTCGAGTAGCTTTGTGGGTGAAAGTTATTATTTTGCGTCAGTAAAAATCTCATGGATAGTAATTATAATGACCTGTTATTAATGGGCTGGCTGAGATAATTTCTCCTTCCTATATAATTATTGGTTAATAATTTTTGAATATGGTTCAGATAAATAAACATCTTGCAAGTAGAATTACATGAATGAATAGTATGATGTAAAATATGTCATAGAGAAGAAAGCAAGCAAACCCTGATTTAAAATCCAAAGAAAAACATTACATAAAGGTAATGGCCAAGTGAAGTACTTGACCAAGGTAAGGTTACTACAAGACTTTACTTTAATGACAAACAATAACTAATTTACAACAAACCTTTGAGTGAACGGTGGCTTGCAATTGATTGGTGTCACCAACCAATACCAGGTTTTTAACATTATGTAGCAAAGGGACCAGGATATCTGGTTCACAGCACTTGGAAGATTCATCTATTATGCAACATGTGAATGATGGCCTTGGGGTATTGCTGTACAAATAATGCAGAGTAAGACAAACATAAGTAATATTGCATCACAAGTATAAACACAATTTTATAACAAAGAAAATGAAAAAGCATTAAAAATGTAGAGGAAACCTAAGTAAATTATTGATAAATTCAAATTGATAGGCTTAAGTAAAAATAAGCAAATGGTTTGGTTAGAAAATTATCTAAAAAACATAGGGGTGTGCAAGTATATGAAAATTTGAGTTTGAGTTAAGTTCTAGTAGCTGCTTGAAGGTTACGAGACCTAAAAAATTTGAATACTTGGAATTTTCGATCTTTTTCTTGAAAGTTCCTGATTTAATTAACTTTATTCAATTTTTAAGATATCATTTCGTAGCAAAAGATTTCCTTAATATTTCCTTTTTTCTCAATTTAAAAAAAATATTCACAAATACTAAATTTATTTGAAAACTCAAATTTGTGTGATTATCAATTTTTTCACAAAAAAAATGTGATTCAAAAATAAATTATGTTTGTACTTATTTATGGTTTATGCATGGCTCTATTATAGAAATTCAACTTGAAATATTTCTTGTAGAAAAAAATTTCTCTACACTCTTATAACTTAAAAAAATAGTTTTCATTCAAATTCTATTCAACTTCGACTCAAAGTGACAAATGTGTACTCGCACAGCCCTAATAAAAGTAAAAGATTAAAATTAATAAAAGATATTAGTTTTATTCCTCGGTTGATTTGAAACCAGAGTTAGCTTGTTACACAATAGATGCAAGTAATGAAACATGTATAGGTTGTCGTGAATGTCATTAGCGGAGGGAACAGAAAGTGCATGCCCCTCCTCCCCACCTTCATCTCCTGTAATCATCTGATCTGATGGTATACTCTTAGTTCCGTAAAAGAAACCAAGAATTGTTTTATTCTAGAGTTGGGTCGAATCCATTATTTTATGAATCCCAATCTCCAATTTACCTTTGAATCCCAACTCTTGAATCAGAATCAAAATCTTGGGAAAAATTATGAACATAAGAGAAAATATAAATATAACAGAATAATAGAAAATAAAGAGTAACTCAATGTTGACATTCTTTCTTATAATTCGTTCACTATAACATAAATATATTTGTTTAGTTGCTAAATTACTGGCCTGGGGCCTGGTTGTAAGTTAATGCTATAGTAATAATTATGAAAATTTAAAAACTATATGTAAATATGAAAGTATAAATAAATTGGAAGTGTTAAAAGTGTTTAAAAAAAAACTAGGTTAAGGTATTGGGTGCTAATTAAGGATGTCAAATTTGATTTATCATTACCTGTAGTTCCTACTTGTAATAGACCTATCTAAGGAAACACTATTTTTCCTTTTTGAGGTATGTTATGATTTGGAAAAAATTTAAGGAAAGAGGGATAAAAATATATAAAAGGAACAAACACAATATGACTTTTAGATTGAAGAACACACTTCATATTTTACATTACTACCTCTGGAGAAAGAGGTCATGGCTGCCTCTTGAAGAAAATCAATCTCCGTCCTCCAATCCCTTACTCTAAGTTTCATTCTATCAGAACTCATCAGGAGGGAGTGTGAAATGTGCAATGAAACTTCTTCAAAGAAGAAACTAAATAACACAAAAGGGGGAAAAAGGAAATGGAAAAATAATGATAGGACACTTAGGCTCATGTAAAAGATATGCGTAGCATAAAGGACCAAAATTAAATTTAGAAAAATGAAACCTGTAGTTTTAACTTTTAAGTCATTGCTATAAATGCACACACTCTTGTAACAAGTTTTTGTACTTAACCAAATCACTAAGACTGAAGGTTTATATATTTTAATAATAAAAATGACCAGGGTTCAAATTCTTGTCTGGGCATCATTTTTTTATATTTACATAAATACTTAAACAGAATGTCAACTAAAAGGACATGTTTGTTTAAAAGTATGTTTTATGTTCACATTTGTCACTTTACTAATTTCTTACAAATCAATTGTTTTGGCTAAATATATATATATCCAACACCTTATAGCTCAGTCGGTAGCATGTTTGTCTACTGAGCTTAGGATCCAATGTTCGATACCTGGCATGGCTGAAAAATGTATCATTGGTGAAATGTGGGTTAAGCATTTCACAGTGATGAATTAACGGCCGGGCCTGGATGTTGTGCCTGTCCTAATCTTAAGTTAGATTATAAGACATATGAAGTTATGACAGGCCTAGCAAGCTGGTGGTGGAAAGTATATGGTTTGAATAAGATATGCCACAAGCTGAAAATACTAATGGATGCAAAGTAGTATATATATGTTGTTTAATTTTTAAGCTATCTACACTTATCATCAACTTTTTCCAGCCTGTGAGTGGGTCAGTTTAGTAAAACGCCTCCACCTTCCTCTATTATTGTACAATTCCTCCTCCTTTAATTGCTGGACTAATATATTATTATAATTATATGTGGTGATTATAGACTTTTAGTGGGTTGAAAATACAGATCAAAGAACCCTCTTCTCTTTTGTTCTCTCTCTCTCTATTTTCTGTCACCTAAGCACTATTCTTCTCTTTAAATTATTTCTATTTTTAACACCCTGAAAAGTAAAATTTTTGTCAATGTTTTTACCTACTTCTACAGCTTATTATGTATGCTATTTTATATATGTTACTGTATGTGTTAGTAGAGTAAACAAGATATAATGTGACTGTTATGACACTTACTAAGCCCTAGCGCTTTCTTCCATGTCCATGTTAAAACAAGAGCCAAGTGTTGTTGCTACAATCTCAGCTTTTTCTAAGATCACCAAGCGTGATTCCTTCATCTGACGTCGATCTATGGGTGCAGCAGATTTCCCCTAAAGCATTACAAACCATAATTAAATCACTACTATGAGCAATAAATAAATTAAAATACTTTAAAATAATGAGATGCAAGCTATAGAGAAGGGAGACAGCCTGGAAAGATAGACGGGGTGAACCTTGATAGAAACTATTAAACTCCTTCAATATTCTTGCTCACATTTAAATATTGCATAGGTTTTTAAATTTTCAAACCTATTCCTTTATTGAAATATGAAGAAATTCATCAAGTGAAAGTTACATTTGAAAAGTTCAAAGCAAAGTTTATTTTACTAATCCAAATCTCCAATTTACCTTTGAAATCAGGGCTTATATCCCATATTCAGGTATATTTAACGAACTTTCGGGTACTTTCAAGTCAATAAAAGGGACCAAAAAAGTTACCTTATAAAAAATTATGGGAATAACAAAAATTTAGCACAAAAGAACGAGTGAACATTTAGTCGGTAGTAAAAATAATAGATTTCTATTCCCACTAACATGTTTTATTCGAATTCCAAAATCATATTTTTATAATTGTAAATAAATCCAATTCAGAGCAAACCCTTTGAGAATATGTATAAACAATCAAGGTTTTGATAGCAACCATAAAAATCTGGAGAAGCTTGTTGCCTCCCATGCTAACATTCACAATAAATATTTTGACTCCTGCTATACAATCAGATTAGTCAAGAGAATCTCTGACAATAAACCCAACTATTCTCAACTAAGATAATGGGAACAAGTCCATTAGGGCCCATACTTAAATTACATAAGATAGAGGGTAGGGGCAGAAATCTTACAATTCCTTCTAGGTATGGGAGGGGGTGTTTGTCTTTAAGTCATACTTTTGAAAAATAAAGGTTTTAGAGAAAATAATACTGATTCATAATCAAAATAAAACTAAGAAATTATTAATAACATTTAAGATACAGGCCGAATTTGAACAGTATTTGGTAGTTACTAAAGTTGCTACAACAATTTTAACATATTTATACATCAAGTCATGTTATCTTCATCTGTCACTTTTGAACTTTTGATATATATTATCAATATCTATAAAATAACACAAATATTATTGTAAGCTGTTAACAATCTTAGCCATGAAAAAAAAAGTTTTAATTTTCTTAACTGTTCTTCAAACCAAAATTATGTATATATATTTTTACAAATCAAATAATATTTCATTCTGATTTTATTTGAAACATTTTCATAATACACTATTTGATTCAAATTCAATTTGAAGATTTTTCAACACATAATTTTCGAAACAAAGATTAAAATTCGATTTAAGATTATTGAAAACCTTGTATTTGCATAAGCCCGAGTGGCTCTTTCTTATCACTTACATTTCATTATTTTACAGTGCTTTTAAAATGTTATCATAAATAAATTGTCCTGTATGATTTAATTTAATGACAGTGTTGTACTGGCTAAACGGACAAACACATATTGATCATAGCACAACTAGTCAATGTTGGAATTATGCTTAGAGAATATATATCTATAAGAAATTGATCAAATGAACAAAAGTTAGTCTTGAATATATTATGGCACTTCAAAAAATTAAACATTGATATAATCACTCAGGTAATTTATATAATAAAGGAGGACAAATTAACGATTCACTGTTTATTTCATAGTGATGCTTTTGAGGCACAGGTTAATTATAGAGCATACATTGTCTTTTAAGGAATTTTCGTTATAATATCATGGAAATTATTATTTATCTTGTATATTATAAATATACACATTTGATGTAGTTTATTGTGTATTAACAAATTTGAGTTTTTATAGGCTTATTTTAATACTATATTCTTTGGACAAAACTGAAGTAGTGAACACATGAGTGACCAACACACTGGTGAAGCTGAAAATACCCGTGTATCGAAGTTGTAAGTTTCTGGAACCTGCTTATTAAGATGCAACGTTGTTTATATATGTCACTTACTAACATACGTCTTCGAACTCATACTAGGCATCGCCATTAAGGTTAGGTTCTCTGGCACTTGGTCACATTTTAGTCTAACTTTAATGGGATATTTACATTATCTTATAACTTCTTTGTCTTGAATAAATTATGTAGTTATGTTAAGTAACTTTTAATGTCTCTTTGTTTACCATGTTACATACACATGCACATTGTGCACATTAGTTTTTAGAAAGTCAAAAAAGTATAGGCTAACATTGTCACTTCCAACACGATGATCTCATTCTTATTCCCACTATTATAGCATTGCGGTTTTTGCCATACAACACATTTTAAAGTATTATTACTTTGCTTGGATTAGTTATAATAAACAGTTCACTTAAATTACACTCAGTACTAGAGAGTAAGCCTGTATACTATACAACTAAAAACAATATTTTCTTTCAGTAGGGTTAATCTAGTTTGACAGCAGTTAATCTTTAAACTTAAAGGTGAAATAATTATACAGTATTACAATCTGATACTTTAAAAATTACTTCTGTAGTCCATTTAATTGCAATGCTCATTTTACTACTCTATAATATTATTTTATTTTATTACTCTTCAATGTTTGTCTTTTACCTATTGTTTCCCTTCTTAATTTAATAAAATTGTGAATTCATAATTGTGTTGGTATTATTGACCAAAACACACTAAAACAGAACCACTTGAATTTATTCTGATTATAAAGTAAATCTAGTGAATTGTGTTACTAAATTCTTGATTCTATAAAGAGCAATTGGATGGACAAGGACATAAGTATAAACAAATAATATAAAATGAGAAAAATAATTTATTCTAGTGAATGACTATATAAATTACAAGAATGATAATGTAAGTGTGTGCACAGATATAATCATTCCCAGTCTCCTCTAACACCAACATGTATATTTTGGTCTGGATTGTTGAAATCAAAGAAAAAAGTTAATAACTTAAAATATATACTTAAGAAATTGAGAATTAATGTGACCAAAATAATAAATGAGTAAAGTAAATCCGACCATTGGGGGGAAGTTAATTTTTTTTAAACTTATATTTTTAAGATTCAGAATTGAGATATCCACATAAAATGATTTGGGTTTTAAATAAGTGGATTTGGTTCATTTTAACACATTATGAGATTTGTTTTATAAATGCTCTACTTATTATTGAAAAAAATGAGGTGTAGAACAATCGCCCTAAAAACCGATGTAAATGGCGACTCACCTCAGTCATATTTTTTATTTGAGCTATTTTCTTGATCATTTCATCGATTTTTATTTTTGTAGCATCTGTGCTTTTCCCAGAATCTCTGAGGGTATTATATTTCATTTCCATAGACACTATTCTTGCTTCTAAGTGATTAAGCTGTAAAAATCCAAACATGAGTACTGTGGCACAATATTGGTTGTCAGAAGATGGCTGGCTCTACCATCACAAAAACCAAAAAAGGTTAATTAACAAGTTGTACAAAAGAATACAGTCACCAAATTGACATATTTAATATACATAGTTACATCATGTAAGTTACATAAAATACTAGATACATGGAAAGTTATCAAGGTAACACACATTAATATTATGTACATGATTTAAAGTTGAACAGGTTGATTTTATTACTATCAAAATTATTTTGATTCACTTTATCCATACTACCTTTCTCTTCCGTAATCCTTATATTAAGACAATGATAACATTTTAGCTAACTGTTCTAACTAAAATAACATTGTTAGGCATTTATTTATTTATACAAGTGACAACTAAACAACATTATAATGGAATGAGATAAAAATAATAGTCCAAACATTGTAGCACTATTACCTTGAAAAGTGAAAAGGGGTTTCCCCTACAGATCAATTTGATGTATTGAGTTATGATTGACAAGCTAACATTAAAATATACATATATGTATATGTTTGTTAATTAACTAGACTTTTAATGTTGGCTTAGGTACTTATTTTAGGGTTGCCACTAATTTTATACAATGAAATTCTCTGACATTTCCAGGTTTTCCAGACAAAAATTTATTAGCTCCAGCAACTCAATATTTGGCAAGAATGAGAAAGGTAGCTTATAATAAATGCACACACATTAGCATGGAGAGAGAATGGGTAAACCAGCCTTAGTGCACCTAACTGGAATTTTAACCTCAACTTTCCAGTCATTACATGCAATGCAAGTAGTCCATGCCCCAACTCCATAATAATAACCCCATTTACTAAAGATAAAAAAAACTTATAGGGCCTAGACCTATCATAAATAAATACATTTATCTTTTTATATGAAGCTTGTTTTTGGAGTATGGATGCACTGATTTTCACATATTAACACAAAACATTTTATTTCTAATTGTAAGTAGTGGATGGGTCTATATTGTTACTTAATGTAGGTTAATTATTATTTTACAGTTTTAAAAAGAAAACTTAGATAACACAATTGGGTTGTGGAGACTGTGCGAATTTGATCTTCCAGTAGCTCTACTTCTTTTTTAACCTCTTCCAATATTTTTCCTTTCTTGATTTTTAAATCTTTTAACAAATCACAAGCCTTCTTTTCTTTGTTTGCTTCTTGTTGTTCTAAATTTAGGAATCTTTGTTTATCTAATGCTTCCACATAAAATTTGTTTGCATTTCTAACTGCATGTATTATTTTTTGGTTAATTTCCCCTTTGTCCAGACCCCTAGTTTTTTCAAAACGAATATGCATTATTTTAAAATTGAGAATCACTAAAATAAATCTGTATTTGATTTAGCATGCAGAAAGGGTCACTAAACTGAAATGGTGGATTTGCCACACTTTTGATGTGTTAAATAAACAATTTCACTCTAACGCCGTAACATTATAATTAATTAAAACATTATTTAAAAAATTAAGTTACAAATTATATAAAAAATAACGATAAATCGCTGTTTGTCACTATTTCAGAACTAAGAACACAAAATATCAAATATATGCATGTGTGTTATGTGTCAAATTGAAGGCTGTGCAGACCCTGTCTCACAACTAGAACGGTGGCCACCGCGCATACGCTGATGTTTACACACACGCAGATGTTCTTGGATTATGTAATGAAGCAATATGGCAATAGCCTTCACTGTGAAGTTCACATATTACAATCTCAATTTTTATTAATTAATATGGAGAAAAACATTATTGTAAAAATAGGTTTTTAGCAAAATAGTACACTTTCAAAAATTTGACTTTATATTTTAAAGTTCCAGTCATTTTTGGTAGATTTGATAAATTCCTTGACATTTCCCTGTTTCCCAGACAGGTGGCAGATCTGTTATTTACTTTGGCTACAATACAATTGGAATAATATTAAAAGTAAGATAATATCAACAAAATGAGTTAGAGTCTGCACCCTCATATTTTTAACTATGAGTCAAACTCTAGCGAGCTTATGAGTATAAAGTCAAGATTGTATCCAAGGAATAAATAATTTTAATGCTCAACCATTTAAACAAAGATCAAATGGTTGTTATAGTTTAGGAAAAATATGTTTAAAACAAAAATAGGACTCGCATATAAAATAAAATATAGCTTACCATTAATATTTTTACAATAAAAAGAACATATGCCATAAAACATCCAGATAAAGAGAGAGAAGAGTAAACATCGAGTGTTCCATCACCAGATATAAAATACAGTAAGAAATCGGTGTTATATACAACAAGCTCAAATTTACCAAGGATATAAAGTTATCAAGTTTGACTCCAAGCATCTATTAAGGTTTTAAACTTGAACTAAAAATTCAAGTACCATACTTGTGGACCTCTAGTATTAAGCTAAGTACCTATAAAAATGGTCTTATAACAACACAAACCATATTTTGCTTTGGCTTAGCATAGCTCAAAGCTAATGAAAAAGTGGCAACAGACTACCAGATTCAATAAACAATGAAATGAGGGGATATATGAACAAAGCTTAAAATATACTTAACAGAAAAATAAAAGTTCAAATATTGTATATTAGTAGAAGTAGTGCATTGCACAGGGTAACTTACTTAATGAATCGCATGGTTACCCTGGGCAACACTTTTATTGCTTTCAACAGACAGGAAAAAAAACCTCTTAATTTTATTTCTTCCGACCTAGTTTTTAATAAATTCAAAAAAAAAAAAAGTTATAATTCTAGAAATGAACAAGGGCTACAAATTTTAAAATTTCAGCCATCTGCATGCGGTAGATATCGTGCAACACACATGACAGACAAACAAATACTTCATTTTATTAATATAGATTAAAGACATGTATTTTATGAAACTTTAGTTTGAATTTTGGTGAGGTAAAAAAAAAAGAGTTAATCTTGATGTGGTGCATAAGGGGCAGAGGTACAGAGAGGTGGGAGCCAGTAAGAGTAATTTGGTGTTAGCTTTAAATACAGTTAAGCATTATTATTTTAGCACCGCATCTTAATACCCATTCAGGTTATATGCCTGTGTACTAAATACAATATTGTTTTAGATATTAAGAAGGTTAAATTTAGAGGAAGTGCACCCGCATTTGTGTGATGGGAGATTATAAAACCATTTAGGAAAAACCCACCCTCAGTAAACCCTGATCTCCTCGCCTTTGGCAGTCTAGTAAATTGCGAGAGTGGCGCACTAGACCATCCAGCCACCAAAGCAGATTCCAAGCATTAATAATTACACACACACACACACACACACACACAGAGTTTACATATATCAATGTTTCATTAAATGAAGCAGTGTTGTCAGAACATTTCAACTAATATATTTGTTAGTTTTATTTATGAAAGAATAATAAACTATTAAAGAACAAAGAGCAGATGCTCGCCACTCGAGATATAGACCAAAAGTAGAATAGTTACTGAACCCGTGTTTGCTGTTACAGGCCTAGTTAAGAGAATGTTCATTTATTATACACAACAATATTATATAAAATTCTTTTTTAATTTTTGCATGTCCCTACTTATAAGATATACCATAATGAAATAATACAAAGTAAGAGTGCTGTCTTACAGGCTAAATGAATGGTACTATAGGGGAACAAACCAATGTGTTTATTTTAATTTAATATCTATGAAAGAATAAACAAGATGGATTTTTACATTTTAGAAAAAAAAGTTATATTTAGACACATTTTCATACTTTCATTAAAAATATCTTTTGTTGCTATTATTAATGCCAAATGAACTCAATGAAGCCACACCATAAAATTATGAAGGCGAACAACTTTATCTTTAACTAGGACTATGGCTAATTATAATAGCTAACAAACAAATGCTAAACTTTAAGATGCCTCGAAACACTGCAGCAGTGTTAATAATTATATAAAAAACAAAAAAAAAATGGACCGATAAAGAAGAGCCTACGAGCTAATTAGTTTATTGATCTCACATAAAATAAGAGCCTATCGTTTTGAAGGTGTTCTGCATACAAAAATATATGGTCTCGAATATAAAACAACCCTATAGTATAACCATAATTGAAGTAAACACTTAACATTGACCCTCTGTACGAGGTAAAAACTTAATAAATCGATAGCATCACGTAATGGCGCTATGATTAGTTTAATAGAATACAAAAACTAACCCAAGGTGCAAAGCCAAATTATAGCATAACTTATTTGTTGCCGCTAATATTCACCACTACACGCTTATTGTGACTTTAAATAATTGAAGATCTGAATTGAGGATTATCAATATTATAGAATGAACGTGAATACTGTTATAGTGCCTCGTGGCTAACTAGCTCTTTGCTGCACTCACAAATATTTTTTCTTATTAAAAAAATAGAGAGAGAGAAATCAAATAAGCAATTGTGATTAATTCAAATTTCTATTCATTTGCCTTTTCTTGACTCAGTTAAAGACATTAACATACAGCATGGCTTGCCACTTTATTAAAAAAGAAAAACTTCCAAGCAAACATGTTTGCCTTGTTAGATGTTAATGCCTCGATTTCTTTGTGGATTGAAACCACACCAAAGGACTCTTCCATCTTAAGTGAAAGAGATGTAATGAAGTAAAAAAAAAGAAGGCCAGTTAAAGATCACTGAAGAAAGCTAAGCATTTTCTTTGTTAATTTAAAGACAAACCTTAATCAACAGGTTTTGTCAACCTACAAATATTAGTACTA
>CABFOW010001939.1:45342-85708 GCA_902141385.1 Timema californicum
TATTTACTTGAGATGCAAAGAAAGCCTTGTTTTCAACACAATTACTCACTTGCCCATATACAACGGACAGTTTTTTAATATTCATAAAACAGCACAGACCCTGCCACTGACTAACAATGACCAACTAAATTATTAGTTCATTGACACTTCAGGGTGCAAATCTACAAAGTATACTTTTGTAGCAATCTAATAATTTTATCAGTGAATAATGTTAGGCTCTGCATATTATGCAATTACAATTTTAGGAAAGGTGTATTTAAGAGAAAAACATCACACTATATTCGGGCCAGTAAGGTAGAATCCCATTTACTTTGGGAAGACCCATTGACTTTGAGAATATAGTGGAATAAAAACAACTTAGCAGTGTCTAGTATGAACTCATTTGGAAGATTAATGAAGCCATGAGAAAAGTGTAGGTTGTGTACTCACTGTTAGCTGAACAGTTTCTGTATCTTGAGCATCCTTAATGTACTGCTGAGAGTGAGTCTTTGCCAGTTCATGCAGAGATATGCACCTCACTTGAGGGTGTATGGTATCCGGAGTACCTACACGCACCATCTTGAAACGACTACCGACTGTAAACAGTAATAAATGATATCTAAGAGATATTAAAGCTTCTTTGAAATGTACTGTGTTGGTCACGAAACTTTGATTAGAGTGGGACTTGATCAGGGTCGATCTCTGACCTTGCCATCAAAGGTAAACCAGACTAAAACAGACTGACATTTAGTCCACATACCTACTAAAGATGATTATAGCGTTTGTAGAATTAATAATAGCATGACCAAGTTAGAGTAACATCTTAGTACCTACCAGTAAGAGGTGTCCAAAGTCCACTTTTTCAATTCATAGTGAACTTGAATTTTATTAAAATATATATACACACACAAACACACACACATACTTACTGTCTTGATATTTACGTCTTTCCAGCAACCGCATTACCAGCTCATCGATGGCAGCGTTTGATTGAGCGCACAGTAGAATTCTAGGCTTCTCCTTCTTCCGTGAGCGAGGATCTCTACTACCACCATATAATAGCTGCATAATTAAATTAATGATCACATGGGACTTTCCAGTTCCTACAAAATAAGATATAAAAAAAACAATATTTCATAGATATTAAAATAAAATATATTTTAAATTAATATAGAAAAGTTGATTACCTATTAAAATTAAGTTAATAATATCTAATAAACTAATGTGAAAAGTGACAAAAAATTGTTTTGATACAAAATTTAATCAGGTACATGGTCTATATCTGAACAAGACTATAAACAAATAGACAAATTTGATTAGTGAGAGGGTTGTAATAAAAAGTGTTATTGATTTGTTGAGTGTAATGATATTTCCCCTCAAATGATTGAAGTAAATGCCTAAGAATAAACCAGTGACTTTAGACTTCATAATATTTCCATTTAGATATGAATTTTGCTATTGTGTAATAAATGATCCCAACAGTTCTAATTGAATTAGAAAAACTATTGTAGCACTAGGTACAAGACATTAAAGTGTCTGGATGAGGCCTTGAGTGGTAAAGGGTTCAGATCCCAGAAAATTAGATAGTGTGAGGCCTTGCCAAACTAATTTGCTGCCAGAGTTTGTCTTCACAACGCGAGAGCCATGGGATACCATAATTTGTGCATTCACTTATCAATCAAAAATGATATTAAACTATATTTCCAACAGGATGGTAACCGAAAATTGTTTTGAATCCCAAAATTGTATATGTATTCATTTAATTGCCAATGAATCTTAAAAAATAAAATGCTCTTCAAGTAATGTGGTTTTGTGGAGTCTCTTTTAGTTTGGATAAAACTAAAATCATTAGTTTATGTTCGACTATCAAGCATACTTTATTTTATTCTACAGGATTTTTTTGCCTGGGTGCTTAGTTTATTTTTGTATATTCTATTTAATTTCTAAAAAAAACATATTTTAGACTGTGCTCCTCATTGTTATAAAAAAAATACACTTTGGGAAACCGCTAAAAGTCTTACCTAGTGAATCCTGTATCAAATACACTTCTGGTTAAGTTGTCAATTCTTACCTGGAGGACCCTGGATCAAATACACACCCTGTCTTTCCCCACGACACACTGAGGCTAGTTGGAGGACCGTCCTCCTCTGAGCCTCGTTCAAGATATCCTGAACAAAACAATTACTAAACTGTACAGTGTACAAATATACCATAATGATTACATTGGTATATCAGTTTGAATTGCATACAATTATCATGAAGCTCATGATGTTGACTGTTTCTGCATGAAGAGCATAATAAGTAGGATCTTATTTTTTAACTAATATATTATTTACTTGATTTATTAAAGTGCTATAAAAATAGTTGATAGTTATAAAATATGAAATGATAGAATATTAGGAAAATGGTAGAGCACAAATAAAAGTAAAAACACTAACACATCAATATTTTGATGTGTTAGTGTTTTTACTTTTTTTTGTGCTCTACCATTTTATTTATTACCAATTGTTTTTGCTCAATGCACTTTATTTCATACATGTTATAAAATATGAATATTTTGTAGTGTGGATCTACAATAAGTGCTAAATTAATGGTATATGTTGAGTTTGTGTTTGATCTAAGTTTAATTTAGAATAGGCTGATAAATCGTCACATAATATAACTAAATATACTTATCAGGAACAAACAAAATTTTCTAGTTTAATTTAGAATAGGCTGATAAATCGTCACATAATATAACTAAATATACTTATCAGGAACAAACAAAATTTTCTAATTTGCTAATTTGCCAATTTTTTTAAGCTGCCACAGGATTAAAGTTAACTCTCTATGGTAACAAAATATTCTCTAACCTATTATCAAACATAACAATTTTGTGCGGAATTTTTTTTTCAGGTCTTAGCTTGCAGCCTTAGTCAATCTAGAGCATGCAAGGATGACATAAACCTAAGAACTTGTACTGTCAACTGTTCTGAATCAACATTCATATATTCATACCAAGACATGTTTTTAAAAACATATATTATTTGCCGATTAGCATAACAGAGAGTGTTGGCAAAACAAGTAACTTAGGGGAAACACCCCTCCTTTTTTGGTATATAATAGCGAGCGTTTAGACCTTTAGATAAGAGGGGGACCAGAGAACGGACTTGTTAGGAGGTTACTTCGAAGTGCTTTACATAGGTACTTAGTTATCAAGTAACAGCAGCTTGTGGGGATAAAATGCTAGAGTTAGAGTCTTTGTTCAGTACATAGATGGACGCCCCAACCCATCTTGGAAGTCTTGAGTTAGACAACAAACTCGCAGCACTGGGTGGTCGGATATTTGACACCAGTTAAGAGTCATAGCACTGAAGATACGTCAGGGCACGGAACTGCTGAGTAGGGACAATGATATAACAAAGATTAAAGTTAACTCTCTATGGTAACAAAATATTCTCTAACCTATTATCAAACATAACAATTTTGTGCGGAATTTTTTTTTCTGTCTTAGCTTGCGGCCTTAGTCAATCTAGAGCATGCAAGGATGACATAAACCTAAGAACTTGTACTGTCAACTGTTCTGAATCAACATTCACATATTCATACCAAGTCATGTTTTTAAAAACATATATTGTTTTGCCGATTAGCATAACAGAGAGTGTTGGCCAAACAAGTAACTTAGGGGAAACACTCCTCCTTTTTTGGTATATAATAGCGAGCGTTTAGACCTTTAGATAAGAGGGGGACCAGAGAATGGACTTGTTAGGAGGTTACTTCAAAGTGCTTTACATAGGTACTTAGTTACCAAGTTACAGCAGCTTGTGGGGATAAAATGCTAGAGTTAGAGTCTTTGTTCAGTACATAGATGGATGCCCCAACCCATCTTGGAAGTCTTGAGCTAGACAACAAACTCACAGCACTGGGTGGTCGGATATTTGACACCAGGTAAGAGTTATAGCACTGAAGATACGTCAGGGCATGGAACTGCTGAGTAGGGACAATGATATAACAAGGACTTTTTCTAAGCACTTTCAGTTAGTTCTAAAACCTAAATCACATTTATGCTCTCCAGTTAGTTCTAAAACCTAAATCACATTTATGCTCTCGTGTGGTAATTAATCTATTTTAATAAACAAGATCAAAGCGAACCCCATAATTATTTGTCGCTGCCTACCCATTCCACTAAGCCATCCTGACAACTAAGCCAACAGGAGGGTGAATAGCGACATTATCATGAGATACAAATAAAAGGAAAATAATAACAGAATAACGTCAGGGCACGGAACTGCTGAGTAGGGACAATGATATAACAAGGACCTTTTTCTAAGCTCTTTCAGTTAGTTCTAAAACCTAAATCACATTTATGCTCTCGTGTGGTAATTAATCTATTTTAATAAATAAGATCAAAGCGAACCCCATAATTATTTGTTGCTGCCTACCCATTCCACTAAGCCATCCTGACAACTAAGCCCACAGGGGGGTGAATAGCGACAGTATCATGAGATACAAATAAAATGAAAATAATAACAGAATATTTAGCCCCTTTTTGTGGTTGCCAAATTGTAATAATACAAAAAAAAAATCAGAATCAAATCAAACTCAAAGTTGAAAATAAAAAGCAAGTGTAATTTGCTCTTGGACTATAAAATTAGTGATCTCCACTCTTATAATACTGAAAGAGAAAATGCCATCCACATAATATAAGAGTTCAAATGGGTTTATGGAATTTACCTTTGCTACTAATGTCTCATTCACTTTTGGGTAGTTGATGTCCTGGGCACTTGGATTCAAAATATAATTGCATAGAGGTGAATTCTTTAAATTCTCCAGAGCTTGAAACACACGCAGGTACGGGCGAATATGACAAATAACCTACAGACAAAACACGAAAGTTAAAACAACTAAATGCATTCTTTAAACAAAATGGCAAACATTAATGCAGAGTTATAATCCAGATACTGTTCAACTATTTTCTAATGATTAAGAAATCTAATGAGACCCAAAAGTCACTTAACTCTGTGATTTTTTTTTAGCATTCTGTGAACCTGCAGTTTTTCTGTTAAGTTTGTAGCAATTAGTATAACCTCATTTCCTATTTATTAGTTCTACAATACTGGACATTAATCAGACATCTTAGCTTAGTCAATAGTATGTCTACTGAGCTAAGGGTCCTGGGTTTGATTCCTGGTGAAGCCGGAAAATGTATCATTGGTGAAATGTGGGTTTCTCCTTTCACAGTGATGAATTAACGGCCAGGGACTGGATCTTGTGACTGCCCTAGTTTTAAGCTAGATTATAAGGCATATGAAGCTAAGACAGGCCTAGCAAGTCGGTAGTGGAAAATATATAACTCGAATAAAAAACTGACTCAGGCCACAGGCTGGAAACAGTAATGGTTGTAAAGTATTAACATTACCCTTAGCCTCATTGGATCGTGTTTCCTTAATCTGATTTGCCTGTATTTGGTTTTTATCGTCAATGTCAACTTGTGTGTCGGTTCTGGTAGTCGATTATCTGAAAATGTAATAATTCTGAATTCATTAACATGATTAAATAAAATAAAGAAAGATAATATTAATAATGTTCATACTGATTGTAGTTTGATTACTCTTCGATATTGTTAAACCAATAAACATGGATATTAGGATACACTTTTAAAATGAATAAAATAGGTAAATAACATGCACTTCTGTGGCATTAGGAACGCGAAAGTTCAACATTGCAATAATTTTCCATTTTATTCTAATGCAAATAATAGTGCATTTACTTTAAATGTATCCTCCTTATCCTAACCTTCCATATAGCAAGTGTGAGCTATTAAACTACTTTTGCTACCTACACACCAATTTAAATGATACTCCAAATAATTTTTTGGTGGGCATTATAAAAATAAAACGGGCTTGCTTCTGGCTTAGAATGGTACAGGTGAGCATATTTTAGAAGTAATTATAAAAAAACAACTAATTGTTTGAACACACACAAAGAGTTGGTTTGTATTATAGTGAAATTAAATTTGCTAAAAGGTGTCATGATGTATCAAAAATTTACATTTGATTTTTTCTTCGGGGACAAACAAATTTACATTTCTAGCATACTAAGGGGGAGGGGGGGGGGGCGAGGGATAATAAAAAAACTCCAGCATTCAAGCCAAGAAAATTCCACAGAGATCAATCTAATCACACCCCAAGGTGTAGATGCTTTATTATTTATAGACTATATATACATTATGGTAAGAATATAGATTTTTTGTTTGTTTGAAGCAATACCAACAGTTGTTTTGGCAATAACATTTCCAGATAATTTATAAAGCCAAATAGTTTTTCCAGTGAATAATATAGAGCGTGTTTAGCCTAAATTGGTTTGCATTTCAAGTTTTCACTGCATTAATTTCTTGTTGAGTAAAGAGACACCTTAGCTTAGTAGTGTGTCTGTCAATGCACACAGACACACACACACACACACACACACACACACACTAAATTGTTGAAGAGATAAACAGCATGTACCTGCTTTCATGGCGACATGGTTTAAGTCACAATGGGCTGGATTACTGAAGCTGTGGAGATTGGGGTTTGAATCTCGATTAATTATACTGATGGTAGTTTTTCCTTTATGGTTTTCCACTCTCCATACAAATTATGTGGGTGCACTTCCCCTCAGATGTAGCCTCATTTTATAGCATTAGAATGGTTAATATAAATGAATAAACCCTAACAGGTTGTAAAGGTGGTAAAAGAAAGACAACCTTAAGCGGTTTGTGGCTGCTCTAGGGGTGAGTTTATTTTCATACGCAAAACAAAACTAATAACAAGTAGTGCATAAGAAGTTGAAACTCATTATTTTCAATGAAAGTGTTGTTGGTAATCAATATTTAATGAATAGTGTAAAAATTCATAATTTATGACTTAACTTTATTATGCATGGAGTTGAGCTTAGAAGATAAAGAATGAACATTATTTTTCTTGTGAACCCTTTAGTGAGTGAGGTAGTAGAGCAAAACCAATGTACAATAGTCCCATGGCTTCTTTGGTGCTGACTGACAGCTTTGAAAAGTTACCAGACCAAATTATGTACCCCTACGCCGAACCATATGACCTGCAAAAACATATGTTTAGCAGCTGTTACTTCTGACCGTCAACATTTAGGTATATACCTAAATGTTGGCTGTCAGATGTCAGCTGTGATCTGTCAGTCAGCACCAAAGAAGCCATGGGGCTACTGTATATATGAATAAAAAACAGTATATTTAAATATGAGATTATTCACTGTTTCATTATAAAATCTTGTGTTTTTATTATGTATGAAATGTGCACAATGCGCTTTTCATTTAGTTAGTGTTATTCATGAATATTAACCCAGACAAAGTTGTTAACACTTCAGAAGATCATGGTGATACTTTGAAAGGATTGTTCAACAATATACAAACAAAAAAACTGAAGCAATACATTTTGAAAATGGAGCATTGCATCCAATTTCCCAATTTTGTCTTTACAGTAATTACTTTGTTAAATGTAATGTTATATCCTATTATAATTGTATGTTTACATAATGATAAATTCAAGTGGGTTGAGCCAGTATAAAGTATTCTATTTTTCAATTTAAGAGTCCTTAAAACCAATTTAGAAGAAGTAATACTAAACAACAAAAGTAACACAAGAACAAATATACATTTACAGAGACTTTTATGAACAATACTGTGATCATTCAACGTCTGCAAATTGGTTGCCGTCAAGTAACCAAAGGTATTGGTGAATCTACGCCCATTCTCGGAACTGTTTTCAGAGTCCAGGGACAGCTCCAATGCCACCAAATCTCCTGTACGAGGTATTTTAGTACCCTGTAACTCATGATGGCTGTACAGAGCTGTAATAAAAAATATATAAATATATATATAAATACATTACTATTAAGCAAAAAAAATTAAATACATAAGGGTGAGCCTTTTATGAAGAACCTAATATTTATTATAATGTGTTAAGAAAGTTCCATTACTAATATAATGTATTTGTTTTTTTTAAGGTCTAAACTAACTATCCTTCCAGGTTTACTTCCTTTAATAGCCCTTAAATTACATTATTGTAAAGTTTCCACACTGTTTTCATTTATTTTAAGGCCATAAGGCAGTTCTTCGTTTTATAATTTTATTTTGCAGTTCATTCATATAGGTCAATACTTACAATGGCACTTTATCTCACTTAATTTGTTGACTTCCCCATTTGATGGAGCACATGGCTCAAACGAGTCTACAGAAATAATGACGACTGGGTTCCTGTAAAATTGATGTGTTATATTAGAAGATATTTGTGAATAAAAATAGCATAAATTCTATTAAAAAACAAAAACAATAGTATTTTATAAATGTAACTAAATATTTACCAAAAATTCTATGATCATTGGTATTGAATCATGTTATATGAAATGTTTGTTTTCACTAACTATGTTTAATGCTATAATGATTTAAAAAATAATGTGGAATTGAAATCTTTGCCATTGTGGCTTGTTGTTGTTGTTGTTAAGATAAGAATAACCAACAAATTGATAAATTTACTAAGATATGTAGATTGTGAAAGAGCTTTAGTAGTATAATAAATTATTATGCCTACCCCGAATAACAATCTAACCAACAAAAGTGAAATTTTTCAGAAGGTAAAAAAAACAAGTAATACAAATTCCTTCTTGTCTGGCAGGTTTTCGTAGTTATAAAGGCGTTGATTGACCTCTATTTGCATAAGTAATACTAGTCAATGAACTAAAATAGTAGTCTAATTTAAGTAAGCGTAATAGGTTAATCAATTTCAGTAGAATAACAATCCAACCCTCTCAGGGTGGATAGAGATCTAACCCCCAAAGGCACACAAAAGCACAATGTTATATTTCCCTTCACTATCCTATGATAGTACCATAGGATTTATATAGGACCTTTTTAATGGGGCAAAGAATAAATTTATTAAGCAGATTATGTGAGAATATACTTTACTTTCTTATTAAAACACATATGAGGTTGTGAAACACACATCAGGTTGACATATTATCAAAATCAAAATAATACCAAGTAGCCTAATATTATTACAAGAACCTGGTCAACCTTTTAAAAGACATAGTGAATAAATTATACTTTTCTTCAACCTATTCTATTGCTTGTATAAAATGCCAATCTCTAAGAAACAAACATGCTTTTAATCCTTGAAATATCAAATACAATCAATGTCAAAACAGTTTTGAATATTTAAAACATATTAAGAATTTGCACATGTCCAGAAGATCATTCTTTTTCTCTTTTTTTTTACCAGAAGTGGTTTATTATAAAGAGAAGGAAGTGACAAGATGGACATTTGGATTGGGTTTTCATATCTTCCTTTCACTCCTCTGATTTTATTTTTTATGATAACAGAAATCCATGGCTGAAGTGTGTTATGACTGTCGGGTATCGTAATGAGCCCATATCATCTGATGAGAACTGGGCTGATGTGATTTTAAATTCAGGATCCTTCCTCAATGAATTTTCAATAACACTCAGATTAATGAAGTCCTCCTGGTCCATGTAATACACTATAAATGAGTTTGATGGCCGTGCGTGAACTACAACTTCAATCCACTGCCTGGGATGGTAAACCACACTTTCTTTCTTCTTCCTTTCGATCAGAGCAAAATCCCTATCACAGGGTAGAAAGCTGTAATCAGAAACTAATAATTTCTGGTCTATCACTGTGAAATATCTATTCATAGTCAGGTAGTGATATAGAGAAACACATCGCCAGTTGTTATTTTGGCCGACACATCCGTCTAACCAAATCACTAGATATCTCATTTCTCTTGGTTTCAGTGGCTCAAAATGAGGAATGATATATTTCAGAAGACACGATGATACTTCCGCAGATCCCCGCTTCATGCCACATGAACATAAAAAATTGATAATTGCCGCCAACATCTTGATCCAGATCCACAACACAGATGAACGCACGGTTTGTGTAGAAAATGTCCTGGTATTTTCCCGTATCATCTACAAAACCTGAATTCCAATTCATTCACTTGAAAACCATTATTTGTAGACACACACGGCATAATGCACTCACACACCCCACGAGACAAGAAGCACGCCACATTAAAATTTAATACAAGATGGCGAACATTAACCTTGTCGTTGGAATCACAAACAAAACAATCAGGCAACTTCCGACTGGCGCGTACCATCACGTGTAGTGGATAGCGCTATCTTTGAAGCATTCGCGTTGTTACAATATGTGGGAAATTCAAACTAAAATTATTTTCGTGACTTTATGACCAAAATATTAAAAATTCGTGACTTTTTGGTGAATTTCGTGATCTTTTTTGTAATTAGTGACTGTTTCATGACTTTCGTGACCCGGTAGACACCCTGATTATCCATTGTCAAAAGATATAAAACCTTGAGAAAAGCTTGGAATACCTGCCTAACTCATTAAAACTGTTATGCTCCAAAATGTTTAGCGGAAAAGATGTTGACCTGAAAATTGCTGCAGTGTATTATACAAGCCTGCAGGCCTAGAGCTATAATCGCTCCTCTACACTTACGTCTTGCTACTCAAATGCACTCAAACTTTCAATCACAATATTTAGTTGATACAGTGAATCATTTAGGCTTGTGTTCGGCATACAATGAAGTTAAAAAGTTTGAGCACTGTGCAGCATTTGCTAGCGGCGGCAATCTTATTGATGTAAGTGGTACTGAAACAGTTCTTTTTGCAGCTGATAACATTGACCATAAATGTTCGAACACTAACTGGACAAAACACTTTCCATGAAATGAGAATAATAGCCTCAGTTACTCCTAGCAAGAACATTCAAAGAATAATTCCCAGTGTTGTCACTTCCGATAATGACATAAAAGAAATCCCCAAAGTTATGATCCATACATACATAAATGTAAAAAAGCCATTTCTACAGTTAGAGTACACAGATGATGAAAAGTATAAAGCAAAGCTTGTTGTAAGAGGATTCGAGCAAGAGTATGGACTTGTTTATAAGGAAACATTCAGTCCTGTTGTTAATAAATTTGCTCTTAGGGTTATTTTTGTACTTTAAACCAATAAGAAGTACAAAATCAATAAATTTGATGTCAAACAACCTTCTTATATCGTGATAGTGATGAAACTATAAAACTGGAACTTCCAGAAAAATATGAAAAAGAAGGAAAAGTCTGTTTACTTCCAAAGGCCCTGTATAGATTGAAACAAACTCCCTCAAGATGGAATAAACGTTTTACTGAAACATTGTATGTTTAGAAATGAAAGAAGAACACTATTTCTAGCCATTTATGTTGATTTTTTTTTGTTGGGAAGTGATCAAAATGAACTGAATAAATTGATAAAAAGCTTAATCAAAGAATTTGAGGTAGTGATGGTTGAAAATCCTGATTCTTTCTTGGAAATATGAATTAAAAAGGAGGAAAATACAGTTATTCTCTACCCAAAAAAATATTTGGAGAATGTGCTAAAAAAAATTGGGATGGATCTTAGTAAATCAGGCGTGACACCCAATGTAAAACAAATCACTACTGGTTCAGAAGATAAAACCACAAATTTCCCATATCATGAAGCCATTGGGAGTTGATTGTTTTTAGCTAACAAAACTCGGCCCAATATTTCTTATGCCGTTATCTACTGCAGTAGATTTATGGAAAATCCAACAAACCAAATTTTCTTCACAAACTGTGCCAAGTCATCGAGGCCTACTGTGACTCAGATTTTACTCGGGACTTGGAGTCGAGGAAAATCACATCAGAATATGTGATTATGTACTGAGGTTGACCAATCGCATGGTGTAAATGTTGAGTAGATTTGGGGGGAGGGAGGGGTTGCGATTTAAATGTGATTCTTGGAGCATTGTTGAAAAGATTTTGTGAGAGAGGTGGTGAGGTTAGGATATTGTAGCCTGTGTTTAGGATAAATCTGAGTTTGTCTAGTCCTTCAAAATAGTGAGTGGTGACTGGTGTGACAAATGTAATTGGAAAGTTGTTTCTTGATAGGCTTTTGATTGGATAGAGCTCTGTTTATTTGACTGCTAGCAATGTGTTTAGGGTATCCATGGGCTGTGAAAGCCTTGAAGAACTTCATCTTCAGATCATTTACATTTGGCTGTGGTAGCTAGGCTATAGGGTGGATAGAATTTTACATGAAGAGGATGATTGCTTTGGAAATGGAGATACTGTTTATGTTTAGCGGCTTTGGTGTTTGTTTAGCGGCATTTATTCTTTGTTTATAAATCAATTGTATATTATGCTATAATTTGACTTACATAACTAGAACTTACTTGATCGCTTGTGCTTGTGTCAATTGATCCCAGAGTTCCATCAGCATGAGAGGTTGGAGAGTAGTGTAATATGTCTCATAAGAAGCAAATGTAGTGAACATTGGTTTTGGATTTTTGTTGACAATAGGGGGAGGGTGGTCACACCTTTTTTGTTCCTGAAAAATACACACATTGTATCATATTTTAATTCCTCTCCAAACAGATCACTAAAATAGTAATAATTTTCTGTAAAATATAAAATTAAATATAATTTCTATAATGAAGGAGAGTTTATTTTTAATCACTTTTGACAGCAAACAAAAAAAAAACACCTTTAATAGGTTAAGGACAGTTCCTAGCAGGGCAATGTGGTTTTAAATTTGCATCCTATGTCCTTTTCCTGTGTTTGTCCTTTATGTTTTACCTTTTACATGTTCCTATATATGTGTCCTATCATTCTTTACCATGCTCTTTTTTCTTCCCTTTTGTTTGTTTTTTTGGTTTTCTTTTTTAGGAAGTTGCTTTGCGCGTTTCACACTCCTCCCTGATGAGTTCCGATAGAATGAAACCTAGGTCGGGGGATTGGGCGGTTACGATCAATTTTCTTTAAGAGGCAACCATTACCATTTTTGTCCATTGGCAGCAGTGTAAAGTGTGAACTGTGTTCTTCTTTTCATTGTAAAGGCCATATTGTGTTTGTCCCCCTTTTATGTGTTTCTATCCACCTTTCCTGTACCTTCTTCCAAATATAATACAAATATTGGTTTTAAATAATAATAAAAAGTAAAAAGTATTGTTTGAATATTCTAAGTATTTTTTTGAAGACAGAGTCTGTACATTTTTATCAACTCCAACTCCGACTACATAACCCTAGTGTCTAGTGTAATTGTTTGGATTATTTCGTTTTTCTAGTTCTGTTTGGTAAGAATAAACATTGATGGCACGTGGAAAATATTGCCAGAGTCCTGATTAATCCATCTTAAGTAGCCACCGTGATGAATGTCACATAATGGTGAATTGGCATATTCCTTAGTAAAACCTTTGCAAATTGTATTTACCTTTAAGAGCCACTCCATGCTGACTGGATATAAATCACTAAACAAATCAAGCAGGAAGTGACCCCATTTAGATAGATAACTGTCAGAAATTTAGGCTGAGATTCTCCATTTGTTCTATGGTAAACTCTTGAGTGATTAAGCAATGGCTTAGATAGGTTCTTGAGCCGTGTGCGCAAGCCCTGCCATTTTGGGACACACCAGTTAATCCACCAGGTAGACATTGAAGACAAATTCTCTCTGTACGTTTCATGGCAGGTTAGTGGCAAAACGATGAATACAGTCTTTATTTTTTTAATGTCTTTAATTAGCATTTGGAGCTACATCACATTTTCTATAGTGGCATTGTACTCAACTTACACTTTTGTAATAAACAACAAAAACCATCCTTTCATCAATGTCTTGTGCGCTACACCTACTCCCGAGAGCTATCCTGATAGTAGAAAAATAACAAAGTAGGGCCAAAGCGACTGCACTAACTATGTCCATTACTTAAATGCCATGGCAAAAATATAATAGGATGCATAATACACAAACAAGTACAAATTCAGTAAAACTATCGTCTCCCCTTAGCTCAGTTGGTAGAATGTTTGCCAAATGAGTTAAGACTTGTCTCGTGTCGATTGCTGGAATGCTTAAAAAAGTTTGTTGCAATTGGGATTCTTCCTTTCACAGTGATGAATTGAGGGCTAGCTGACTGAATATTGTGTCTGTTCTAGAATTATTAAGTAATTGTAAGATATGGAAGTATCTTACAATGGTTTGGGCATATTGAGAGATGGAGTGTGGATCAAGTGACAAAGCAAATAGATGATGGTAGAGTGTGTGGATCAAAAGGAAGGGGCAGGCCATGTATGACATGTAAGTGAATTTGTGAAAAAGAAAAACATTAGAGTTTTAAGAATAAGAGAGACTTGGTGTATGGATGTTGTTGAAGTGAAGGGAGTATGCAAGAATAGGGAAGTGTGAAGAGAGTTACTAAGGCTGGATTAAGTATGAAGTTGATGTTTTTGAGCTATATGCATAGTTTGTTGCCTACCTTGTAAGGAAACAGCTTGATTGTTTGTAAGTATGTTGTGTGCCAGTAAAGCATTTTGATTTGGAAAGTGTATGCTAAAGACTGTTAGCAAGCAAAAGTAAAACTACTAAATATTATCTTGGCCTTGTGTTAAGGCCTTATGGTTCTAAATGTTGATCAACACCTGACACTTTGTTCAAATTCGAGTGGAGTTAAAGGTTTTTTAGTTTTCAGATAGTGGAAAATCTGGTGATGTATGGCAGATTTGGAGTTCCTTTTAAGTGTAATCTTGAGTGCCAAGTGAATCTCAATTTTGTGTCCAGCGCGTGGAAAAATTATAGACACACACACACACACAAACCTCCCTTAAAAACACATAAATACACTTACCTCAAACCAGGTGGGTTTCCAAGTGCAGATTTTGCAAATAACATCATCAAGTGAAGGATAATTATATTTGTTTGCGGCTTCATTATAAGGCACATCCTTTACATTATATTTATGGAAAAGTTTGTCTTTCAACATCGAAACAGGCTTCATCAATGACTTTTCTTCTATAGCGAAATTACATACTTCTTTCAAGTGCTCTTCGTCTTTAAATTGGACAGATTTTCTACCAACACAATTTTGATTGAAAGCATTACTTGTTTCAGACTTATTTTTATTTTGCTGTACTAGAATGCCTCTTGATGATCGAATTGGAGTTTGATGTGTCCTACTCAGAACAGAAGTAGTCATGGGACCTGGATTGTCTAGGTCTTTAAATGATAAGCGTGGGATTCTTTGTAGGTTATTCTTACTGCAGCTTGGCAGTGCTTCATCTAAATTTGTAATGATTTTCTTAAGGTGTGAACTATGATTTTGTGCTGTTCTATTGTCATTAGTTGTTTTTCGCAAGAGAGATTCTTGCAGAGGGTTGTTTGGTTTTACATTTGTATTCAATGAGGTTTTAGCAATTTTCATAGGTGCTTTAGATGTTGTTAAAGATTTGCTAGGCTTATTCAATTTATCGGTCACATTTGCCACCTTAAACGTATCTTTATTCTTCCATGAATGAGATTCCTGCACCCCATGCCCTGATTCAACTAAGATAGGCCTGATATTATTTATATCAGATGAGGTTTTAACATATTTACTTTCAGATTCTTTAGATATTTTGGAAGGTTTGCCTAACTTATTTAATTCTTCAGTCAAAAACGCTCCTCGGTTTTTATCAGTAACCTTTATCCGTGCTTTTGCTTTTACTTTGGTGTAGTTGTCATTCAGCACTGCCTCAGAAGATTCCTTATGTTTCTGACTGATTGCTTTTAATTTAGCTTTTCTTTTGTCCACCAAGGATTTTGTCTTTTCGGACGATTTTGATGATTTAATTAAATCTTTTGATGACCCTGAGTCCTTACAAGAGGAAGCATGTTTTCTTTTTTCAGCATATTTATCATTCTGATCAGAAGGCAAGTTCTTCTTTTCAGTAATTTTTTTATGCTTACTTATGAGAGTAGCTTTGTCATTATATAATCTCTCAGCTTCAGCAATGCTTATGCCTCTATTTGATGCTCTGCGTGGGGGCATAGGGGGTGCATCAATGAGTAATGATTTACCTAATTTAACAGCAAATTTCTTTTCAAATTTCTCATTTGATTTTGAGATTTCTTCAAGAAGAGGTTTTGATTTTTCCTCCAACTCTTGAGCATCATTTATAAAATCATTTAGAAGACCAAATGTAAATGATTCATTAGATTCTTCATCATCATCTTCATCATCTAATATTGTTCTTTTGGTTGAGTTTTGTTTTCTGACTGAAAAAATTTCTTCTTCTGAGTCTTCTTCAATCATGTTTTTCAAAGCAAGTCCATCGGCAATTTCTAATCTTTGCTCTTCCAGAGCACTTGAATTCTCAATTTTATCATTCTGAGAAAGTTTTGCAAACCATTCATCTTCATCACTAGAAGCTAAATCATTTTCTGGTTGAAATAGGTCATCTTCAAATTCATCGATTTTGTTTTCTTCTGTAATACTTACTTTGTTTTCTTCAGGATCTGAATTGCTGTCAAAAATTTGAGAAGATGGAAACTGTTCATCCTCATCATCAATGATAATTATATCATCTTCACCAAGTGAATAATTAAAATGGGGCTCAGAATTTATTTCTTGTTTAACAAAAGAAGTATCAATTTCAGTCTTAATCATGTCAACTCTACCTTCCTCAGTGTCACTTGAATGTCTTTTATTACTTCCTACTTTATAAGATTGGTGACTATGAGAAATTTCTGTTTCAATTACTTTCTCAGAAACATTGTCATGTCTTGTAGTAGAGTCCCAAGTGCCTAAGATAGTATTTTGGTTTGCTTGTGATTGATAACTAATCTTATCTTGCAATGTATTGCCAAACAATTTTTTGTCTGAAGACTTAACAATAAGTTCTTTTTCAACATTTTCAGCCTTTGTACTTTTTACTTTATTTATATGAGTAATGGAATTTGTGGAAGAGCCTGAATGTTTGTTTGAAAGTGAGACAGAGCAAGAAGGTAGTTCAGGTTGCTTGAATATGGATAAAGTATGGACATTTAAATCTAATTGTAATTTGTTTACAGATTTTTCATTAATTTTTGCATTTTTTATATCATCTGATGGTACTTCTTTTGAAATTGAAATTGCTACTGAATTAGGCAATGCATCTTCAGGTTTAATAGATTTGGACAAAGTATCAACATGTGTGTTCAAATTTTCTTCCTGTAATGCAGTTGAATCAGTGCCGATCTGTTCAGAATGCACAACATTGGACGATAAAATGCCCAGATCATTTGATGAAGAAATTAGTGAACTTGGTTCTAAATCGATATTCTTCAATATGAACTTATGTTCTTTATATGGTTGATCCTTCCATTTTGATTCAATAACTGGCACAGTAAAAGAGTTGAGAGTTTTTAATTTTACACTTTCTGTTGGTACAGCTTTGTTAGATGGTGCCTGGATAAATGTTGCCTCAAAAGTTGTTTTGCTTGCTGAATCTTGTTGATTTAAAGATGATGTAGGTTTAGCAGTTGTAGAGGTAACACTTTTTGAAGCATTGTAGCTTAGCATATTGTTAGTTTCTTTTGATGATATTGAAACTTGTTCATGATTAAGACTCTCATTACCAAATACGTGGGTATTATCATCCTTCATACACATACTTGGACTAGCTAACCCTGGGCATGTAGTTTTTATGTCTTTATTTATATTAATTATAGGTAAACTTTCTAGACACACATCATTTTCTTCTTTGCGCATGATCTTGGCCTCAATAGCTTCATCAATTGTTGAAGGCCGCTTACATCCTTTTGTAAGTATGAAGGTTTTTTTAGAATCATTAGTTAATGCAAGGGGATTTAAGTCAAAAGCCTCAGATTCTGAAGAAGAGGGGGAACTACAGTGTTTAAAAGATGTGCATGACAGTGCATTGGGATTTGAATCCAACAAGTCTTTCGATGTGACATTATTGATGATGCTTGACGAGACACCATCATTAACCGTAGAGAGTTTGGTCACACAACTTGAAATAGAAGGCACTTGATGGTTATCCTGTGTTGTAACTACAGTTGGCACATTATTATATGATGGAGGAACAACAAGATCAAGAGAGGAAGAGGGTTTGTGTGCTTCTGACACAATTGGTCCTGATGCTTTATCAATGTATAATGGAAACCCAATTATTGGTTTTACATCTTCCTCATCAGATGATAGACATATTACGTCAGGACTTTCTTGCTGAGAAGACACAACCCCAACCTTAAAAAAAAAAAGAAAAAATGTCAAAAAGTGGTTCTATGGACTAATCTTTATTTGAGGAAATTAGGACTTTTTTAATTACATCAAACACATTTTTAAAAGAGTATTGTGGAGTGTTCCATAACTTAAGCAATAACAATTCGAACTGTTACAACTTATATTTACACGATACATACTTCAACACATACTTCGAAAATAACAAAAGGATATAATATTCAGCAGACAACTAACTATATGAAATATCAAAATAGTCAATACATTTGCATACATGTTCTACTGAAGTATAAAAAGACTATAACAAAGATAATGGAACATTCGCTAAATAAAAGTTTGAACATGATTAAAAGAAAATATATTTTAATTACCTGAATATTACTGTTCGGTCCCTTAAGCAAAATATATACATAAGACTGGTCATCCACTGCTTCAGTCACACCAACACCAATTCGATCTCCAACTTCCAATGATACTCTTCGATTTGGTATTAGTCTAATATTGTTTAAAAAGGTACCATTTGAACTCTGAAATATAAAAGTATTTCTTATTATTATCCATGTTATTTTAAGGGCTTTTGAGTAAATCAAAAGATTTCAAAGTGAACTATAAAAGCAGGGCCAACTCTGAGAGGTCGGAGGAGTGAAGGCAGTTGCCTAGTGTGACAGATTTGAAAGGCCAGCTAAATTTAGATACATGGTAGTTTTATTTTTTAAAATTTATTTGTTACCCATGAAGTAAAAATGTAGGAAATGTCAAAAATAGGTAGTTCTTTAAAAAGATACATTTGTAATAGCAGGCATATTTCTTATAAATATCCTATACATCCTAATTATTAAGATTTTGCTCTTAATGTGAGCATGTAGACTTTCATAGTAAAATTTCTAATTTGAATTTTATAAAATATTCTTAATATGGCTTTATGAAAATACAGCAGACAAGAAGTATATGTTTGTACATTTTTATCAAAATATGTGATTCAAAGAACATGGTTTACCTTGGTAAAATTTGACCATTTTAGTTTTTAAATTGACTGATCTTGAGTAACTGAAGAATTTAATTTTTGTATTAAAACTTTAAAAACTAATGAAATGAAAAAGTCACGTTTGTTAACATTTGTTCAGTACAATATTAAAAATCCTTTAATGAAACAGAGTGACTTCGAATATTGATATTTACTTAGTTTAATCAATAAATAGTAAAATTCATAAAATTTTAATCTATAACTTTAAAATTAGATTTTGAGTTTAAAAGATCTCTCGCATTTTTTACTGTAAAATCTCATCTGTAATTTTTTTTTTGTAAAATTCATGTGAATAAAATAAAAATCCAGTGCTTCCTTCCATTTGTTTTTGGAACTATTCAAAATAATGTAAGGAAGCGAGGAGCTTGAATGATGCAGGTTACGGCATGCACATAGACTGCTGGAGGGTTTTTCAAATCTTAATGCTGCCTGTAACAATTGATAGCACTGAGGTCTTTCCAAGTTGAAACTTATAAAAACCTACATTCAAAGCACCATGTTTTAAAAATGACTAAGCAGACTTGCACACCTTTCTATTGAAACTAAAATAACCCTAACATTTGAAGCAAAATAATTGGTATAAAAGTTTGCTAAGGCTAAAACATAAAAAATTCATTTTTAAGATGTTTTTGGTGTACATTATTATTTTTTATTTGTATTTTTGTGTAAATATTTGTTCTAATAAATAGCAAAAATATGTTTTCTTACATAAATTCATGAATGTTTTTTTTAAATGTCTTGTGAAGTTAGGGAGGCATTTTCATGCTTTGCCTAATGTAGCAAAAGGCCACAAACCAACCCTATAGAGTAGCCGTCTTTGATAAAACTAACCAATGTCCCAAACCAATATTTCAAATGTGATATGATATTTTAGTTGATATATTTACAGACAAATATTTATTAACAGATTTAAACTATTGAAATAAAGGATGAAAAGAGCTGTCCAGAGAAAATTCTCCAGCACTCATATTGATCAATGATGAAAAAAAGTATTTTGTGTGTGTTATTTAAATGAATGTTTGTCAATGACAGTCATCTTAGGCAGAGCTATAGTTAACTTATTAGGTTAGTGCCTTTAGATGAAAATAAAGTTAGATAGATTACTTGTTATAATATGGTCAATCTGGCATAAAAAAATAATTATTTATCTTACTACCCGTTTGGGTTATACGCTGATCTGGCATTGAGTTGTTAAGTCAGAAAAGCTGCTTTATCTCCTATTAAGGTATTGTTTACAGGGTTTGTGTTTGAATCCCAGTTGGGGAGTTCAAGTGAAGGTTGATAAGGGTGGTTGAAAATATCCTTAGCTGAGAGGTCTCAAACACTAATAACCTTACTATGGTAATATACCTCAAAAAACATGGGAAATAAAATAAAAATAGGCCTGTTATAATAAGAAGGAAAGGAAGCAATATTAAAAACTTAAAACACTGACATGAATAAATTATTCTCCTGAATTTCAAGGTTATTTTATTTCTTAGTTTTGTGTTGGCTTTTTTTTAATTTAAGAAGTGTACTTAGCTTCTATTTCATATCATTTATCTGACATATTTAAATACTATAAAATTCTAACATATAGTAATATTAAAGTAATATTTTAGAAATTTTATTGAAATAGCAAACATAGATATGAAAGTGTTTAACTGAATATATATAAAATTTGAATATAATAGTAAAAAAAAGAAATCCAGCATATTTTAAACATCATAAAATATTCACTTACAAAATTAAATAATTCAATTTCATCACATCAAAAAGCACACATGTAGTATGTCCATGTATGGAGCAATTATATCTCACAGTAAATGTGTACAAATTTTAGTTATGCATGTATAGAAGGCTAAACTTAATTGCAAAACAAAATCTAATAACAATATATCATATGATGATAGATTATAAATAATAGTCATATAACAGATACACTTACCCTCAAATCTTTAATAGAAAATGAGTATGGGTTTTCTATAATGATTTGGCAATGATGACGAGACACAAACAAGCTGACGCATTTGATGTCATTTGTCTGCCCTCTTCCTAAGCTGTACTGAAACAAAAATTCCACATCAAAATGGTTGTAAGGCAGAGTGCACACTTGGAGGATACAATTTATATCGTGCAATCATTGCAAGGCGCAACTTTTATCTTAAGATAATTTTGCTGCACACCAAAGCGAGACAATCTTTGGGTAGGAGACATAATTATTTTAGAATATGTTTATCAGTTGTAATCATGAGCTCTTCGAGTGAAGATGACATTCCCATGATGTAATGGTATTTGAAGAACAGGAAAAGGAAGAGAAAGTATTGGGTGCATCCATATAATTTAATTAATGTGTGACATGGTTCTGCAATAGTTTCAAGAGAACTATCTCAACACGAAGGAAAATTTAAAGAATTTATTTGATAGAATGAGTCCTGGTAGCTTCCAATTATTATTTTAACTTGTGACACCTTCCCTTGATTAAAGAAATTAACATAGGTTCTTCATCCTGGCTCGACCGAGAAACGTCGTCACCTTGAAATATAGTGCGATACTGAGTTGTTTTTTTGAGCTAAATGCACAGTTTCTTGTCTGCCCCCTAAGAAAACTGCGTTATTAGGTATGAAAGTTCTAAACCAAGTTAAAAGAAAATGTAATGTCAAATTTTAAAGATTACTGTTGGGAAAGAAATAGGGTGTTAACTACAGCAACAATAATTATAATTGCCAGGATTGAATGTGAGATATCATTTTGTGGGGAATAATGATAGCTGCTAGAGTCTGGATTATTATGTAGTATTAACCTACAAAACATGTACATATTTATGTATCAAAATCAAGTGAGATATGTAATAATGTTAAAAAATGTAACATTAAATAAAGCTTTTTTTCCTCATGTTATTAATACATACATATTATTGAAATGACATTTAATTTTATGGCTGCAAATTTCTGAAGGAAGTAATATATCTCTATAAGGAAAACTTTTTTTCTTTTTCCTGTGTTTGTCCTTTATGTTATACCTTTTACATGTTCCTATCTATGTATCCTATCATTCTTTACAATTTTCCATTTTCGCTCTTTTGTGTTTTATTTGTTTCCTCTTTTAGGAAGTTGTGTTGCGCGTTTCACACTCCTCCCTTATGAGTTTCGATAGGATGAAACCTAGGTCGTGGATTGGGCGGTGACGATCAATTTTCTTTAAGAAAGCAACCATTACCACTTTGTCCAATAAAGCAATGTAAAGTGTGAACTGTGTTCTTCTTTTCATTGTAAAAGCCATATTGTGTTTGTCCCCCTTTTATATGTTTCCATCCACCTTTCCTATACATTCTTCCAAATATAATATGAAGGAAGTAATAGAAAAACACTTTTATAAATATACAAAAGTACAATTTTAACAAGTTGTATTGAATTGTAGGTTTGTTTTGCACTACTTAAATTTCCCATTATTAATTAAAGACTTCAAATAAATGGCATTATATGACTAGTTTTATAAATCATACAAACACGACAAACTTTTAACGAAACCTCAACTATTGCCAGCTCTTTGAAAACAAATTTCATATTTGACTTTATCCTAGTAACTTCTACACCTCTTTAAAAATATTTCCACACTGCTTTATAGCATACTGTTTTATTTCTACCACACTCATTTTATATGATTGTATAGTGAAGTGCACATCTTTCTTCATGTCAAGGTACATTAACGTGTATTCAAATATTTGCCTTGCTTATTTATAAACATTTAAAAAATTCATCTTTTTGATCAATTTTACTTAAATAGCTGTTTTTTATATAATTTAGCTAATATGCTAATGGTTTTCTTTAATTATGTGTCCATTTTTTTCTCTGGCGATGATGTTTGTCACCAAAACATGTTGCTCTATTACTTTCAGACCCAGGAGCTGGAATTTCAGCTAAGACATAAGATTTAGATTTGAAAATATTATTTTACTACATATTAATCAATTTTATTTTGTCTATTTCAATATAAATGAACAATATTCTATACCAATTGAAAGTCATCATCTACCTTTTGAATGTTGATGATTAACCTTAACTATTTTAATCAGTCTATTTTTTTTATTATTATTATTTCAAGTTTCATCAAATTCTAATTTTTTAATTATATTTACATTACTACAGTGCATGATATATGACAGTGAATCAATTATAAACTTGTAAATTTAATTTTATAATTTTATAATAATTTATATATTTTGTACTTGACTGGTTTTCTTAACCTCATACTAATTATTTTGGAACGTGAAGTTATGAAATACTAACTTTTTCCATGTTAATATGACCACACAATCTAAATATTATCCACACGCATGCACATGTGCATAAACACACACTCTTAATAATTGTGTATTCAAATGATGAAAGAATGGTCTTTTTGTTAACTTCCTCTCGCAGAAAATGTTGCCACCTATTAAAAGTTGTGGCTGATGTTGTGGCCTAAGACTGAATAACAAGACAGATTTTTCATTGCCTAAGGCCTGTGAAGGGAGGATATTTTTAAAAATATAAGTTAGAAAATATTATTCGAAAAATAAGAGAGAGAAAATTTGAGACAGAAAAATATATGGAACGTTTAAAATTATATTTCAAAAAATCAATTCCTTAATCTAGGATACTTACAATATTTCTTAAAATAAATATTCTTTTATCAGCTACTCATTGCAGTTAGGTCTTATGTAACTTCGTAAAAGTTCATATCACAAGTAATATCGCTCTCAATTAACACAAAAGGGAAAGACAATAGGCGATTTTGACTCATAGTTGATCACATACAGTTTTTGATTTACTTAGGCCTACATTTAGAAAATATTTTTTTTCCCTGCATTTGATCCAATTATTGAAAGGTTTACCCTCAAATCAAAATGCACATTTATAAAACTTGTAAAAAGTTTATCTTTCATTTGGATTTTATCATTTCCGCAAGACATTTAAAATCTGAAATAGATCTTTTGCATTTAAATGCAATACCAATTCCTCTGGTAGCTTCCTCAAACAGTCACTTCCTCATTCACGATGAGTCTATTCATTGTGTGTAATAAGAATTTTAAGCTAAGTTCTTTCGCCATTTTTCAAAATCTCTATAAATATTTTGTCTTAAAAATCAACCATAATCAAAAAGTCCATAATATAATTTCATGATTGCGCACAACTCTAGTCTGAGTTCTTGGAGTGCTTTATTTATTATAATTATCAATGTTTTATTCAGAATATTTTCACAAAGCTTTTTCTTCATCTGAATGCTGCATAGATTTCATAGTAATTTATTTTAAATACGCTTACAGCATCGTAATATAAAGCTCTAAATAATGTGTAAGGCAATTGTAAATTAACTCTAGCTTTCTGCGTACATGGTTCCTTGAACAGCTATATAGCTAGGATTATGAATGCCACCACTGAAATCTTCTGATTAACAAATGGTAATACTGAACTGCTGTGAAATATTAATATACTTCAGCGATTTAATTCAAATTTTACTCAAATCCTTTCATTTTTCTATTTGACATAACCAGTTTTGTGTTTTTACATTCAACCATTTTAGGTTAAGTCAGGCTCATCAACAAAGTAAATAATTATAAGAGAAAAATATGAGATTGTAGCTCACCAGTGATTATTTAAAAGGCATTAAAATGTGACACACTTATTCACTATTTACTACCACAATACATATACAAAGCAATTTTGAACCAAGAAATACACACTTCACTCTCTTCAATATCTAGCGACTAACAACAAATAAAATGTGTGGGGTGTTCTCTAGGTGTTTCAATTCAATGTGCATGAAAATCTAGAGGCTGTTTAAGAAGGTATAAATAAAGAAGTAATACTCATTCTGTCATCATTTAAAATAGTTGAAACTTGAGTAATTTTAATTGACATGATTCCCAGTCAAAGTGATAAACTGCATCAAAATCTGGCCCTGCCTGAATATATTAACGCTCTGCACTGAAGATATTGAAATACACTGTGAAAGTATGACACCTTAGCTCAGTCGGAAGCATGTCTGTCTACTGAGCAAGGGTCTCGTATTTAATTTCTGGTATGGCCACAAAATTTATCATCGGTGAAATACGGGTTTTCCTTCTGGATGTTGTATCAGTTCTAGATTTAAGTTTGTTGATAAATAGGTAATGTGCTGATATAATTAGTCGGTTCATAAAGTGAACATTAAATAAACTTAAAAACTTGAGAAAAACACTGTGTAGTCAAAACTTATTTTGTAAAATAAAAGTACTTTATAGTATTAAAATAATTGTATAGCTACTTACTACTTTTCTTTTTGCCCCCAACTCAAATCTTTCCCTAGAGAGTGTGGATCCATCATTATTTACATTTTCAGGGAGTATCCTCTCTAAAATCAGGAGCGCCATAGTTACCAATATCTGCAAACACAAATGTGTAGGTTTAAAGGCATACATATCATAGTAGACCTATATAAACATGATAAATGGGTTTAATTTTAAATTTGCAACAGACAGTGCCTTTAACCCAATAATTTAAACCTTAGTGTTGCCAGCTCCATGAATTCAAATTTAAGAATATCAAATACAAATAATGATGAAGGGGAAAAGGGAGTACAGTAGGGTATCTTAGAAAACACAAAGCAAGGACAGATAAAATATAGGCCTAGCATATCTTTGGAATTAACTTAAAGTATAACAGAGAGTATATAATGATTTATTCATGGGTAGGGATTCAAAGTCTGGACTTTGGCTAAGTGTTCCTTCACTATGCATTCCAGATCTTGTAAATAATGAAAACACAATCAGTATATTTTCATTTTTTACTTTCTCTCGACTCTTCGGAGAGAAAGTACCATTAATTTGGGCTACTTTGACACAATATTTTGATTTTTTTAAATGTAAAACCCCAGGTATTGTTAAGAATCTAACAATTTTTGTTTTATTTTTGGGCTCATGGTTCAAACAAAAAGTGCATGTTCATAGTAGCCCCACTATATATATACCAAAATTGTGATAATAAACCAGGCTACAAGATGTAACAATTAAAATCACCATACATGTTGTGGTATAACCTGGGAACATATAAGGTTTGGGCCTGACATTTTTTTGCAGTTTTTTGGCAATGGAGGAAAATAAATCCTTATTTTCAAAATTTTCTAAAATATCTTAAAGACTATACATAAAAACAAGATTGTGTTGGGGTCTCCTATGACAGCATGGTATTAGGAGGATTAAGTTGTAATCAGTACTTGCCTATCGTTAAAATTAATTAATTCAAGTTATATTTAGTTTGAATAGAATAGGACCAAGATAAGATAATTTAATCTAACAATATTATGGATCAATTAGGCATCTATGTAAATACATTACAATTTTTGCTTACTTCAGGATTTCAATAGTTTAGGGAAAACCTGTGACACATGGAAGGTTTGGTTTTTTGGTTGGAATACCCAGTTAATGAAAATAATAAAAAAATTAACTTTTGAGAATTAAATTACTTTTGGTGTATTGCTGTGAAAGTTACATTTCTTAAAATATAGCCTACATTGTTGTTATTTTTCAGTAATATAACTTAGCTTACAACTATTTAACCTTATTAATTTGAATATTAATGTAAAGTTGATATTTTTGTTGTGCATAGATAATAGCAAATAGCTTATCCACAATAATATCACAAAGAAAAGTTATCAAGAATCCCACCATTTTTGTGTTGTTCCCAAAATTTGTAGCCCATCAGTAATTATGGATAAATACTACATTTGCAATAGATTTAACTCTAAATATACTAACTACAAGTCTACTAATATATTAATATTTATTTGATAAATACTTCCAAATAATGACAAATTTATGGAAACTATAACTTAAAAAGTTAGTTATAAATATATGAAACGTCCTGACTCCCAGTCAAGTGAACAAAATATATGTTTGCAGATAACTAAATAATAGGCATGAAAACTATTAGAATTTACATTCATCATCATCTTACTAAGAAAATAGTTACCTGAAAAGGTATGTCTAGCTTTTACCGACACACAATTTTAAAAACTACATTTTTGCATTTCGTATTGACATAAAAACACAAAACATAAACATAAGAGCTAAATTCAGAGAGCATACAAAATAAAGTACGGCAAATCAAATCCATTACAAGCACTGTGTTTAGATTATGATGGTACTAGTGTAATCACATGATGTGCCAATGTGAAATATTTGTGAAGCTTTAAGAGTAAGAGTTGACAGTAAACAAACAAACAAACAAACAAACAAATATTAGTGATCTACATAGCTCAAATTAGCCCATCACATTGGGGAATTATTTATTTGTTCAATCGTTTGTGCTCTATTTGTGCTCATATGTGCCCAAAAATGAACATTTGTGCTGTGAAACTAGCCCTTTTAGATAACATTTAATGTGGCGGGCTAACTTGAGCTCAAGCTAGCCCGCCACATAATGAGAACCACAACATAACATAATTCTATTTCTATTCTATTGTGCTTCATTTGTGCTCATATGTACCCGAACATAAACATTTCCTACAAACTGTATGCAGAAGTCTTACATTCAAACGATAATGTAGGTTATAGACTTGAACTCATTTTTAATATATTAGCCTACGTCGACTTATCTAAAGAAAAAAGTCATGAGTGTGGAACTTTGTTATGCTTTTCAAACCTTGTATTAGCACGTATATTTAATGTAACTAAACATAAATTGATGAAGTTCATATATTCATACAAATTAGCGAATGATCTCAAAATACCCCATTGCCTTGTATGCGTGTAGGAAAGAGATGTCCGAAAGTTTCCTTCTCTCTTACACAATGGTGCGCAGATGACAGCTCAAAAATTTCTGCCCCATCTATCCATCCAGTTACATTATAGAGCTTAATAACATAATATGTCAGATATAGAAATAATAATGGTGAGATATGGTTTTCAAAAAGTTAATACTGTTATACTGTTTTTTTAATCCCCATTAATTATTCGAGAAACGATTAGATTTAATCAAAGTGGGTCACGTAACTGATTTGACAGTTCATTTGCATCATATACTAAAGTACAGGTACAACAATTCTTATTTCCTATGCTGATGATATCTACGTGATGTATAAATTGTGTTGCAAATTTCTAACACTATTAGAGTAGTGAGTATCAACGCACGGCGCCTTTGGAAGACAAATTTGAAAGGTTAAAATAATTGTATTTTTATTTTACATAGTTCAATTAAGTTTGTTTTTGTATTTCTATAATATTGTTTAATCTAATTTTAAAAAAAACTAGAAGTGTTTGAAGTAGGGCGCTAGAGAGGATTTCAAAAACTACCATTAATTGATGCATGAAAGATTATTTGAATTTGTTTAACTGCACAGAGATGCATGGATAGACCACATACTGAGGCACAATGAATATATGAAAATAATTATTGATGGAATAGAGGATACAATAGGAAGAGAGCGGCCCCGACTGTAGTATTTGAAACAGATTATGATGATATTGGAACCAGCAATTAGCAGTCAGGTAAATAAGCAACAGCTTTATTTTGAGGGCATGAAATGTAGCTACCGATCTGCAAATCAAAGATAAAAAAAATATTGTTTTGGTCATAGGATAACGTTTATATCTAAACTTTGTTATAAGTTTACTAATCGATTAATGAACCCTACAAATATCTACCCTATTAATTTAGTGTTTTTTCTCTATATTAATGACCACAGAACATTAAGTTAGTTTGGTAGTTGTGCTTAATTGTGGTAATAGTGCAATGGCTGCTCATTTTGTTTTTCATTCTATGATGTTTACTTTTTGATTGATATGCTTAAACGAGTTAAAAAGTTACATACATACTCAATGTTTGGCTAGATATAAAATTAAAAAGGTAAGATGGATTTTAGATATAGTTACTATTGTATAGATATACATTTTAGCTCACAATAAGTAAAAGTATTTTTGGTGTTGATTTAAAATTTCTCAAATTTAAATCTAAGATTATTTCTATTTTTATGCTTTTATTATTAGTGTTCTGACTAACGGAAGGTCATCACATGCTGGCTCTCCACGTGATTAAGTCAGCAGCAATCCGATTTATCCGCCTGTAACTGCTTGCTATCCATTATCTCGTAAGTTACCTTTTACGTCCTCTACCCATCCATCATTCCTTCCATATAATCCGCAAGTAGACTTTTCCTTTCAGTCAGTGTCCAATCCAGTTTCTCTTCCTGTGTTTGACAAGTTCTAATATCCATCTCTTTTTTCCAAAGTCTTTCCAGCACTTCCTCATTCATTACCTTTTGTAGCCAGTTTATTTTCCAATGTCCTCCACACCATTTCAAACGATTTCAATCTCCGCTTCTTCTTCCTTATGCCGGGATCATGATCAACTTAACATTAACTTAAAGTTAACTTCGTGTAATGCCGGGATCACGATCAACTTAACGTTAACTTAAAGTAATGCCGGGATCACAATCAACTTAACGTATTTTAACGTAGAAAACCTCGTATGTTTAAATGGAAGCGATCACAATGCACTTAACTTAAAGTTGACTTGCAGTTAACTTAACATAAGAACTGTCTTGGGATGTCTTTTACTTCAAGTGAACGTTACTTGAAGGGTATCACATGATCTACCCAGCCAATCATTATGTGAGTGACATCACAGGTCTATTTAGTAATTCATTTGTTGGTATTATGAACAATGTTTACTCTTTAGCGTAAGTTCTAGTGATCAGACATTGAAACAAAATAATTAAACTAAAGTAGGGAACTAAATTTATCAAAAAAGTTTAATAATATATATTTATTATATTGATTGAAAACTGTAAACATTCACAGATCAAAACCACATATCATACTCGAGAATGCATATGTTTGGCTCGAGTTGTTACATTAAGTTAAGTGAATCGTGATCACACATAAGTTAAGTTAACTTTAAGTAAACATTACGTTAAGTTGATCGTGATCCCGGCATAAAGGATCTCCTCGTGTTTTTAAATGGAAGTGATCTTGATGCAGTTAACTTAAAGTAATAGATGGCCTGAGAGGTCTTATATTTTAAGTGAACATTACTTGAAGGGTAGCATGTGATCTAGCCAGCCAATCATTATGCTAGTGATGTCAACAGGGCTATTTAGTAATTTATTTGTTAGTTTTAAGACCAAGGTCTACTTTTTAGCTTTAGTTCTAGTGATCAGACATTTAATTAAACTAAGCACTAATATATTATTATAGAACATAATAGAATAGACTTAATTCAAATATTGTAAAGAAGTTAAAACCACAAAGCTTTTATTATATAAAATGGTATAATTTATTGCTTTCAAAAAAGATCATTGTTATTAAAAAAATATACTAACATGATCATGATTGTAAAAGCATTAAAATCTGATCATTAATACTAGTTAATATTTTGTACTGTAAACATATTTACTTTATAATATACATGGTGACCTGGCGGTCTAGGAGTAAGGTGTCAGACTTCTATGCTGGCGGCCGGGGTTCAATCCTCGGTCCAGGCACAGATTCATTTGATTACCAAACCCTTCCTTCACTTCTGACAAGAAATCTTGTGAATGTGGGGAATGCTAGGCCTCCACCGTGGTTCGGATTCCACGTTAAACTGTAGGTCCTCATTTTATCTCACAATCACCCTACCATAACACATTAGCGTAAGTGCGTATAACCTGAACGGCTAATAAGACTCAATGCTAATAATAATAATGCATGGTGTAATGAGTGCATGCATTTATTAGTTTGTGCTGTGATAAATCATAAACGTAAGCTCTTAACAAAATAACATGCTTCTTTAGTGTTAAGATCAAGAAACAGTATTGGCAGTGGAACTGAAATATTTATTTTTTTATTTAGCACCATGTCTTACTACCCGTTCGGGTTACACATTTAAGTAGGTACTAATTACGGAAATAGGTTAGGAATTGGGAAGGTTGAATTTAGAGGAAGTGAACCCACATTTGTGCAAAGGGAGTGGAAAACCACTTAGGAAAAAAAACTCAGTTCACCCGACTGAGATTCTAACCTCAATCCTTGGCAGTCTAGCTCAATACAAAACTAGTGCGTTATCTAACTAGGCTATCTAAGCGGGTTAACTGAAATAGCTCGAGATGAGTCTTCAAATTAAGTTGTAACTATACATATTCCCTTTATTCAAACAGATCATAGCATTGCCTGCGATTTGCCAACCACAAGTTCATGTTCAGAGGTAAATCTTATCAAAGATATCTATCCATTTAAAAAATCACACGCCTGACACTAAATAATGTGAGGAATTTGATATGTTGACGATTCCAAGAGAAAATTTTGAACTCTATCTTGTCGGCAGATTGGTGGTCAAAACAGAAGATTTACTTCTTTTGTTATATATAAAAAAGTATGTATAGATAAAAAGATAGATTGCATACTCTTTAAGTGAAAATATTGCCTATTGCAAGGTTTGCATGGTTTTTATTTTTGAGGAAGTAGGTAATTCAAATTCACAACATACTGGTCTGAAACTGGTCACAGATGGGTTTTGTGTGTGGAAGGAAAAAGCAAAAACACTACCATCGAGCTGCCACTGGCTGACAATTTTCTGAAGTTTATGCACACTGGAAAACATTCCATAAGTCTATTGACAAATTGCCAGCAAATCAACCACCACAAAACAGATCAATAATGAAACCTATAATAGATATGGTGATTTTTTTTTGTGGGCGGCAAAACTTTCCTCTCCGGGACCACATAGATTATGGCGACTTTGATACAAACAACGTCCAACAATTGAAAATGAAGGGAATTTGAGTCTACTACGAGAACAAATGAAAAGTTGTGATGAAAATCTGAATAAGCATTTTCAATCCCGTGGGCAAAATGCCACATAAATATGTTCGAACATTCAAAACCAGATCATTGAAGCCTGTAATTACATTATTACTAAAAAATGTTCTTGAGGTAAACAGTGCAAAGTGTTTCTCTGTTTTAACAGATGGCACTACCGTTTTTTCCTCGTTTAGAGCAGTTTATTACCTACTTGCTTACATTATATTAAATATGAGGTTGAGAAAGGTTACACTCTTTAGGAACACTTTCTGCAGTTTGTGCCTATAAAAAGAACAAAAAGCAATAATGTAGCAGAAACACTCCTTTGTGTAATGCAAGAGTGAGGCATAGTTACTACTCTCCTTAGAGGTCACAGTTATGATGGTGCTGCATTCATGAGTTGAAGATTTAGAAGTGCACAGGCATACATTACTGAAGAGTATCCAAAGGCTCTCTGCTGTTTCTCACATAATTTAAACCAAGCAATTTCAAACTCTCATGAGGTAGAGATGGGAAAAACAGTGATTTTACGATATCAGTGAATACAGTGACTGTGATTTTAAAATATCGGTGATTTATACCAGTGATTTTTCACTGTTAGTATTTAGCTGCTGTTCGAGTAGGCACGTACAATCGTGTATGGAGTATTTATGAGTACTGGGTATTTACTCGAATAATCCCATGACATTCGGTTGTCGGTTGGAACTTGAAAGCAGAACTAATTACTTGGAAGTTTGGCGGCTTGCAATGGAATTCGATACTTAAAGACTTAACATAAGCTTTTTCTGTCGGCAGTCGGCACTGGCATGGACATTATTGACATACAGCTACCTAATCTCCGGGTTTCGTGTTGCCTGACTAATGTACAGTCAATACAAAAGTATGCGTTTTAAGAAGTTTAATACATTTGAAAAATAGAGAAATAAAATATGTTATTTAGTATTTTATAGTGAAATGTTATGTAATTTGTGTTATGTGATTTTTTTTCATAGTCTACTTTTAAAAAGAATCCGAAATGTGATTTGCTTAGTAAGCTTGCTTTTGAATTTTGCTCTTAACAACAAAGTCATTTTTACGTAGCAATCTTATACTGTTTTTGATAAATGAGCTCTTAGAGATCAAGTGTTATAAATTGAAATAACATGTAAAACATGCCAGTCAATAAGGTCGATTCTCAATTAGTTGGTAGAAAATAAAAAAATAAAAGAATAACAAAGGCCGTGAAGCGAGTATTTATTCGAGTGTCTAGAAAAAGAAGCAATACTAGCTCCGTAGCTCGAGTATTGCGAGTATCTACGATCACTGATATCTCAATCACCGATACTTTTAAGATCGAGTAACTGGGAGTCTCAGTGATCAAATGGTATCGGTGAAAAAATCACAGTCAGTGATATATCACCCATCTCTAGGACGTACGCACATGCGCACATTTTGTTTAAATGGAAAACACTTTTCTTTTAATGCAAGTACAACACTTTCCACTGGCAATGAATTTGTTTCGCTCATATTTCAATATGAATTGAATTAATATATATATACATATTTATATATTAATATTTTCTTTAATAGTTAAAAATAAATTAGAATACATTTTATAATATTTCTTCAATAAAATAAAACCTTTTGTGGCACACATTATTTAATCATATTGAAGTGAGTTTTTTTTCTTTCAATTATGTCTCGGAGTACTAAAAACAGTTTTGTGTGGGACTATTTTGCGATAAATCCAAATGATAACTCCAAAGCTGTGTGCTCATTTTGTACAAAAACAATTTCACGTGTTNGATGTTGAATATTAAGACTATTTAAGTCCAAATTGAAAAAATAACTTTACTTATTTCACAGTCTATATTTAACTTAGGCTTATAGCATTTTCTGAAATGCTTCAACTTCTGAACTAGCATAAGTGTTCACCTACATATAGGCACCTTATCAGTTGATGACAATAGTGAAAATGCATGAAGCATTGATGTGGCAAAGTTTTGAAGTGCTACAGCTGATAGTAAATATGCACAAATGTATCATATAGATAATATAATAACTTAATTGATTTAATTTTCAAAAAGTAATTTCTGGTTTTGATTCTCAGCAATCATTTAGGAAGGGATTAGATTCTACTTAAAGTGGGTTACTTAACTATCTTTAGCAAAGTTTAAATTTAAACTAAACTCTCTCGTTGTAAGGTATATGTGTGTAGGTTGAACACTTTATAGTGTTAAAAACATGGTTCCTACTAGGCTATAATCTATATATTAGCTATAGCGAAACTTTAGATGAAATAGTCATTATTTTCTCAAAAATACAAGGCACAACAACCTTCACTTATGTGTTACAAGTTTATACTGCTACCAGTGAAGTATGGATCAATGCACGGTACTTACACAGTATCTGAGATAGGCCTACAATACTATCACTTTGCGCCCTAGATTAAATATAGATTGCACATCTTTTGCAAATGCAATACAGTATTGGTATAAAACAACATCTATCAAAATCTTCATAATTACTAAATAATAATAATTTGCTATAAAATGTCACCAATTTAAAAAATATATCGCCAAGCTCACTCAACATTGTACAAAAGTGAGTAAAAACAAAATATCACAATTACTATATTAAAAAAGTTAAGTTGTACACTTTGTTTACCCTGAAAGGTATTAAGGCTACCTTGAGCAATTACACTATGGTGTAAAATATAGATTACAAGTAGGGCTAGGATTTTGATGAACTAAAAATTGCTATAAAATGCCCTATTAAAAATGCATTTATGACACAAAAAGTTTAAAAAATATGCTTTAAAACTTAAAAGACAAAAAACTCCTTAATAAAACAAGCTAAACAAAACAAAACCTTAAAATGTAATTTAATGATCCATTTCTGTACCAAACTAAAAGTTTTTATTTTGTCAACAACAAATATTCCATATAAAATAAAACAAGGAAAAGAGATAAAAATTCAACTTACATTTTCTGACAGTTTAATTTGACATGACAAACGTAAGAGTTTTTATTTCAACCTTCCAGAATTACAATTCACAGCAAAAATCATGTGCAGATTTTCGAAAGGGATTGATTTTCTATTATCTGCTAGTGATGCTTTAAACATAGAGAAGATCATTTACACCTCTACTGACACCACAGGATCATACTTGAAATAAACTACATCACTTTGCTCAAAATTTTCTGAAATTTCACCAAGGGAAAAGTTTTTCCCTGATAGCACAACTACAATTAAGCACAGCGTTTCATATCCTTCATTTTTTTTTTAAACTTGCTCAATTTTCTTTTGCACAGCCTTTCCCACTTTTCCAGTCACAATATTTATGTAATTCACAACCTTCATTATAAAATCTATTTGATCCACTAATAGCACTGCTGACTTCTCCCAAGGAAGTAATGGCACTAGGCAGAAATCCAAAATTCAACTTTAGGTAGGATTTACCTGCAATTTCAGGATCAGAAAGAGGTTCCTGCGCAACTTTAATTGAGGTTGCTTCATTGCTGTCAAATGAGTCGATGATCTTTTTCACAACTTGGAAGTTCTCACAGTAATAGTTGCATGCTTCAATCCAAGTCCACCACCTGGTTAAAATGGGAGCCTGTGGCAAAGGAACGTTCAGGGCCTCTAACTTAAATGAGATGGTGCCTTCAGAAAAACTTTCTTCAAACACCCAATCAGCTGGTCATCTTCGATGAATTGCCCTCATATCTATTCAGCAACTCTGTGCAGGCATGTGCTAGACATGTTAGGTGCACCATTTTTGAGTACAGCGCTTTCAGAGCATTAGCAGCCTTTATCATTTAAGGTGCAGCATCAGTCACATAGAGCAGGACATTGTCTTGTTGGATTCCATCAGGTCATATTAAGCTCAAGGACCTATCAAAGAGTTTGCTTATTGTATAAAAATTCACTTTTTATAAATGTTCATAATTGATGAGAAAATGTTCACCAGGGCCATCTTCTTTCGTCGTACCTACTACTATGTTAGCTACATATCATCCTAAAGAGTCAGTCATCTCATCCATAGACACCCATATTTTATTTTCTGCTACTTTTTCTCATATCTTCTTCATAGTGTTTTCATAGCAATGGCTGATAAAATTTTTTCTTAGTGTAGAGGAGTCCGGCAAAGACTTCCCAGTGTGCTTTTATAAAAAGCCGCGCAATCTCAGATTGTTAACTTTGCTCAAGGGAATATCAGCCCAAATGAAGGTTTTACACAGTTCTTCATAAAATGCAGAATGTTTTTGAAGACTCACTGATTTGGCCAAGGAGCCTTTGCTGTAGTTTTTTCTCATCCTGGAATCGCTTAAGATATCGTTTGTGTTTTTCTCTTATGACATGCAGCTGCACAGTAAATTTCTTTTCTGCGGCAACTCTCACATCACAAATTTTGTAATATAGTATCTGTCCATCGGTAGAGAATACTTTTTAGCCATATTCATCAACGAAAAGTTTTAATTTCTGTGAGGCACTTTCTTTCACTTTCATATAAACAACACATGCAAATTCCAAAAAATGTAGAGTTGATAATGCGCCACTGTTATCTGCAAAACTTGCTCAGACCAGTTTAGACAAGTTCATTTACAGCTCCATTATGCTAGAGGGGAGGGGGAAGAGCTATCCAACTATCATGGGCTTGAAGGAAGAGACAGGGGAGGGGTGTAAGTAGTCTAACCACCGTCTTGGCACCACCATTTGCTATGATGTGTGCAGAGATGTTCTAATCACAGGTAAATGACTCAAAAATAACTAAAAATGACCGAAAAACCTTTAAAAATGCCATATTCACATAAAAACACTGAAAAATGGCAAAACAAAAAATGCCTTAGCAAAGCTACACAAATCATTGAAGTTTCTTATGAAACACATTTGTATATACTTGAACGTTCCAGATTTGCTAAAAAAAATATGCAAAATTATCAAGGTAAGACTGTGTCACCTTTCAGGGTAAAGGGAATGCACAATGCAAAGATTCTCAACTAATATGCTTTAGTGATGCAGCCTGATTTTTGAAAAAATGTTTTGTACTCATTTCAAATTTTAACTTTTCTACTAGTTTATCTTCATCCTTCACTTCAATTACTGTTATCTCTTTCTCAGGAAGGACACATAAAAAGTGGGACTGTCTCGGGTAAAAAGGGATGAATGGAAACTCTAGTCAATGGGTATTATGGTTTCATAATCTTATTTGAGATTCAAAGTAAACAACCACTTCTGACACATATCATTAACTAGAGCTCTAAAATGAGCATGTTTTCAATCCTGTCCCAAACATTTAGCTTTCGTTTTGTTTAACTATATTTTCATTAAAATGTGTGTTAAACGACATTGCCTACTTGGTGAATTCAAAGCTATTTTGTGAAGCGGGTTGCATCCCAACTTGACGCACTCAAGCATGAAATGTGTGGCCTCTTCTGACAGTTCTTACCCCCTTCAATGAAGACTCTTCCCCACTTCACAGATTAGCTTGGTTACCTGTGTCAGAAGGGTACAAATTCCATTCGCCACTCGTGAAGACCTACAAGTCACCTTTTCAGTGATAGAGTTTCAAATACAATAATTTCTCATGCTGATGGCTAAGTGAACTAATGCACTAGACTAGTGGTTTACAACCCGGTAGTTGCGACCTTGTTCGGGGTCGTGGCATATATTGGGTGAGGTTGTATTGCCTGTTGAGGTTTATAGCGTTATGTTTACTTTTTAAATTGATGATTATTATTATTACTATAGGAAGGTGCAAAATTCAAATAGAAGTATAAAGATAAGCAGTTAAAATGACAAAAACTGTGGTTATTAATTAGGGTTCTTTTGGTTAACTAACACATATAATTGCTTGTTGACTTAGTTTGTTGTAGGAGTCTTCTGTTTGGGTGAGTTGCGTTGCTATAATAGCTTTCTAAACACCCACTGGGATCGTTGATTCATTTTGAGACATCTTAGTTGCATTTATATAAGCAATATATATAAATGGTTTATAAGAATGAAATCAAACACGTGGGCTTGTCGTATCCTGGAAAGATCAGTTCCAGGAACTAGAGGATAGGAATGTTTGATTCTCTGCAACTCCAAATCCTTGATATTAACCTCGAAGCTTAGGGTTGGAAGATAAACTCATACGGAGTAATATAACAGATTAACTATTTATTTCTGCTAAAGTACAAGTTGTTTCAACAAGGAATCCATAATAAAATAACAAAGTTCTGTCTGAGAGTGATTCTGAGAGAGTAAGAAATTCAATCTGAGCGCCAGAGCTCAATTTACAGGGTTTATATAGCCCTCTTGTTTGTTTCTAGAATTTCCATTCTACACAGTACAAGTGATGTAACTGTGGACTTTTGGAACATCAGGGGACAACATGTGACCCTGTTAGTTTCCAATGTTTACTCTTAATGAATCTATCTGTGAACTTTGATTAGGGGCTGTGTCTCCAGTCATGTAGCCCCAAAAATATCTATAGTCTATAGTAACTTAACTTTGTTACTACCTATACCCAATGATACCTTAGTCACACCTTCTTGTATTATGTTTACATATTAGTAAATACACCTTTAATAATTGTATTAATTATTATAAATTAGCTGGTGGCTTGACTTATTAACTTAGTACCCCTTAAGGTGTGCATCATATGACCGGCTTAACATCACGCTTGTTTGGTTTAACTGATGAGGTTGGGATTCATATTCTGACTGGGTGTTCTGGGAATTTCTGCATTTGAAATGGTAATATGGGCACTTTCTGGGACATATCCTGTTTTATCTGGACTGAATGTAAAAAGTTATTAAATGTCAAACAGTTGTATACACAGTTGGTAAATATTATCAGAGAGTTAATGTTTCTGGCACCTACCCAGGGATTCCAGAACAAACAGGTTAGGGGGGCCTAAACCCCCTGTTTATATTTTGGGGGCTTGGACTCAATTAAGCCTTTCCAATATGTTTCACATATATTTGAAAAGCAGGTATGGAATTATTTTAAAATATTGTTTTATTAACAAACTTGGATCATACCATGACCATTGTTGGAAATTAATATTATGTCAAGTAGTTTAATGTAACAAAAATAAAAATACCTATCATACAATCTGTCACTATCACACTACCAGCGTGGTAATTTGAGGTAATCATATATATTATTTCTGTTGTCAACATCCCTTTTTCTCACCTAATACAAAGCCTACAGCGATGAATAAGGTATCATTAGATAAGATTTTTTACTGACCTCTGATATAGCATATTCAGTTTATGTTAAAACACGTTGTTTGTTTAAAATTTAATTTAAAAATAAAACTTTAATAATATTTTTGTATATTTTGTGTATACACTTAGCTGAGTATTTAATTTTGACAACCCAACAAAAGACTAAATCATTTTTTGGGGGAGGGAAGGAGAAGGTTGAATGTGCAAAAGTTTTGCAAGGGTTTACTAGTACTTAAATATTTATAAATCATGTTATATAATAACAAATTGAAAAGGCTCAGAAGCGGGGCCCCAGTATTTTGAAAGACTTTACAAAGCTCTACACTATAATCTACAAACCAGAGAGGTGAACTATACTCTACTTCTCTTACGTTGAGAAGAACACGCTGAGACAATCTTTAAGCTCTAAGGTTATGCAGGCTAATGTTACTGGATAAGAAGTGTCACTATTGTGTGCATGGGTGCTATTACTTTAACAACTTCAATAAAATATGGCAAAAATAAGCAAAACAGAATGGTCGAATTTGGCAGAATTAATATGACATTCTCTTTCTTCTTCAATAATTTTAAATTAAGAAAGAATGTGAGTTTGACTATCATGTAGGTAGGTCCTAATATATTTGCTTCAAATATACTAATAATACTGATTTGTTTTACTTTTTATTCAAAATTGTTTTAGAACATTATAATATGTTTACATTGTTCATTTACATTATGTATTAATATAAGATTGTCAACAAACTATTTCAAAACTATAAAGAGGTGTGCGGATTACAGAATATTACCTTTTCCCAATCTCATTATTTTGAGCAAAATCCAATAATTGGTCAAGTAATTTTGTGTCAGTTCAAAATGTGATAACAAGAAATGTGGGAAGAGGCTGCTTTGCGCACCACTGATAATTGGCTTATAACGCCAACAGTGGAAATTAGTATAGTTTCCTTAAATCTGTAAAACAAACTTTCGTACTGTGTTTTATAGATTTTTCTTCAAATACATGGCTATATCAAAATGTCTTCCTCTCAAGTGTTTTACAATATCCACTACAGTATATTTAAAATTATGTAAATAGCCATTAGCCTGTGCTGGCAGTAAGATCCGTGGCACATTTAATGTAGGAAGAAATTATTTAGTTGTGTGTGGAAAAGGATCAAACTCAACTCTTAATAACAATTAAAAACAAACTCCAGATATCTGAAAATCACTTAAAATATCTGAGCTATTCAATAAATAACTAAATTTTCCTTGTAAAGGCCCACTCTAAATAACTTTTAGGGAATTTTAATTTTAAAAAATCGAAGC